>JANIMX020000077.1:7078-20541 GCA_024582655.2 Erythroxylum kunthianum
CATGTATGTTGTGACACCCCAGTATCCTCATAGGGGTATTGAGGCGTTACAAATATGCCTTCATAAAGGGAAGAAACATATGTGATATCATCCCACTAGTTCAAGAACTTTTTAAAAGTTACCAAACAAAAGATTCTATCAAGTGTTGTTTAATGAAAATTGACTTCTACAAGGTCTTCGACTCTATCAACTGGGATTTCTTACTACAATATATGGAAGCTCTTAGTTTCCCTCTCAAATATATCAAGCGAATTGAATAATCTATTACAATAACTTTATTCATTATGTTAATGAATGGTGAACCTACTCAAATATTACAGGGGTAGTAAAGGAATAAGATAACGTGATCAATTATCTTCTTACTTATTCTTTATATGTGTGGAAGTGCTAACTAGAATCACTAAAAATATATATTAGAATGTTCCCCTCCATCAAGTTCCACAAAAAATGTGCCAAACAAAGAATATTCCATCTTTCTTTTTTCTAATGATTTATTTATGTTTTGCAGGCTCTATTAGGCTTTTAATGAACTTTTTTCATGCTTTTAATCTCTTATCAGGGCTCATCATCAATAGAGACAAAAGTTATCTACTTATCTTAGTTGGAGCTAACTCAAATCCTTAAAGACTTCCCAGTATCTCTAGTCTAAAGCTTAGTAATCTTTCAGTAAAATATTTAATAATCTCCATCTCTACGAAGTAACTAACTTTTGGTGACTGCTAGCCTTTGTTTGATATGTTCCACAGAAGAATTGGCCACTAGTATAGCAAGAGTTTGTCTTATTTTGAAGGGGTATAACTCATTAAGTCTATTTTGAACAATCTTCACATCTATTAGACCTCTCAAATGACTCTAAAAAAATATCACTAAAGCATTGGAGAGAATGATAGGAAACTTCTTATAGACATGTGATGCTTATAAATAACCTTATGGAAAAGTAAAATGGACGTATATTGAAATTCTTATAAAAGAAGGAGAGCTTGGTATTTGGCTAATTCAAACCATCAACAAAGTGCTTCTTGCTAAGATGATTTGGAGACTCCTAACAAATAAGGAATCTCTTTGGATGCAATGTGTTTACTCTCATTAATTAAAGAATCAATGTTTATAGTAAATTAAGCCTAAATCAAACTCCTTATGGACCATCATTCAAATTCTCAAATTAAGAGAGAAGCTTAGAGGAAGTTCAAACACAAAATTGGGAATAGAGAAGACACAAGCCTATACTTTGGCAGTTAGAGTGAAAGGAGACTACTATATTTGATTCCTTAAAATTTTCAATTAAAACATATGCTAAATCCGAAAACTAAGACCAAAGAACTTATTAAAGGGAATGAATGGAATATAAAATTTAGAGGATTCTCCATAGTTCATAAGAGTTTGCCCAAGTACAACCTAAACCAACAGACTAAGGATAATATAAGATGGATTGGAAATTGTTTAAGTCTCTTCTGTAATAATTCTTACTTTTAGATATTTTAGAATTATGGTACCAAAGTTTAGTGGAAGAAGCTAGTACGGTCCAAACAAATTCCCCCAAACTATGCTTTATCATATGGCTAATGTGGAAGTCTGACTTAAACTCTAAATTATAAGTCAATTGAGTTGTAAGTTACATAATTCTTTTTATTAATAGTGTTAAATAAAAGGATTTAGTTGAAAAATATAAAAATTATAAGATTTAATTGATAAAAAGTAATAAAAACACTGAGAAAAATATAAAAGTAAGAGGACGGAAATTTTTGTTGTCTTTACTTTTTTGTTGTTGTTGTTATCATAACATTTAATTGTCTAAACTTCCGTTAGAGCAACTTTCATAATAAGAATAACAATATCAAATCAGTTGAACCAATTGAACTTGATTTAGACTAACCCTCAAATGTTTGTTTCTCTTTTACAAAGTTTTTGATCCTTCAACACATTATAAGTTTTGTTGCTTTTTTGCTTGGTCTTTCTTAGCACATCTTTTAGTTATATTGTGTCATTGTTTAATATCTAACATGCCCAATATTGGTTGATTTAGTTTTCATTATGTTGTTTAAAAGAAGTTAAGGCTATAACATTTATTCTTAAATAATAAATTATTAAGTTTTAGGTATTTTTAAAATTTTTTAATTAAATGTCCAAACTTTTAGAAATCTGACAACTTAATTTAAAGATTGTATCCATTAAGATTTTATTAATATGACTCATATAATAATATAAAAACTAACATTTAAAGGAGTTACATAACATCATCTATTCTATATAATTTTTGAGTAACAACCAAATGACTGCATTTCAAATACATAATCTTTAATATGTCTACCATATAAGGCTTAAAAATCATATTGAAGAAAATAAAAAGCAATATAACCCCTCTAAAAGGCAGTTTTTATATTACTCCTTTCACTATATCAGCAAAATGCTATATTACTCCTTTAACTATATCAGCAAAATGTTAAAAAGACAATCTTTTAAAATAAATTAATAGATTTTTAAAAATTTAAACACTTAATTAAATTTTTTTAAAAATTAAACACTAAAATAAAAATAAAAATCAAAATAGTTTACCATGTTTTCCCCACTAATTCATCTCATCTCTTATTGCCCTAGATTTTTGGTTTTTCCATTATTTATCTAAGAGTAGCAATTTGTTACTAAATTGAGATGGCCCCTTGTGTGGCATTCAATTTCAGTCACACAATGTGCAGAAATTACTATCTTTGCCTAAATATTTCACATGAAAGCTTTTAGCACTTATTTTTCTCGCAAAACATTTTCATCACAACTTTTTTTCTTGTTGCATTTTGGAAAAATAATATAAAATATATTTCAAATCTAAAAATTTATCCAATTTTACACTACAACTAGAATTACAAATTGAATTTATTATAAATATAACATATGGTTAACTAACATTAACGTTGCTGATGTGATGCGTCACATAATCAGGCCTCATTCCATTTCTGCATACACATAGATTATATTAAATAAAAATAAAAATATATTAAAAATCCGTTAATTAGCTAATAAGTTAAGAAAAACAGATGAATGACCAGCGAAATCAAGCTCTTTTGGTGTGGTTATAGAGGATGGATCCGAAGAAGAACAAGTGGTACTGGCGAAGCAAGATCACTGATCAAGAAATGTAGCATGGTGCTACCTCATGGAATTGATTCGAGGATTGCAAAAACTATCAATGACCAAATAGTCGATCACAAAGCATGATGCAGTTCGGAATGCTCTTCTTCTAATAAATGATCAGTATTTACTGCTGCTTCACGATCTCTATAATTTTGGGTATCATCCCTATCCGCCACCATAGACAAAGAAGAATGTAAATCCAGTTGTGGAAACAGCAGCTTTAGACGAAAAGCATCAACCCCATTCAAATAGTATCGAAAGAGTCGCTTTGCCCTGATAAATCCAAGACGGCTATATAAAGCAAGTGCTCCTTTATTCGTTACTTCTGCTTCCAGCGTCACCTTAAGAATAATGTAAACAAAAGATTATAACTAACTGTTTATCTTACTATCTAGTATAGATAAATGATAACAGTCCGAGGCTTTCTAGCTTTCCTTCGAAAAGGCTTTGGAGGCTACTTCTGAACTTCTCAGTTCTTTCTATAGAAGTATCAAATCAGGTTTGGAACCTTTTGGCATTTAAATGTAAACTGCTTTTGTAGTTAAAACTCTTTCAATTTTCCAACTCTATAAAACTGATATCCAGCTTGCTCAGAGTCAATCCTTTCCTTTTCTTTTCTGACACTGAAAAATCAGCATAGCATTTTCCATCTCAAGCATTAAAAAACCCATGCATTAGCCACCAAGCTTTTGTCAAGATGACATGTGATACAAAGATGCAAGTCAACATTTTGCTCAAAGTTTCACATTTTGGACTCTAAAGGGGGAGAGCAAAAAGAGATATACCTCTTCACACCCTGATTCCATCATCACCTTAATCGATCGAGTAACAAGTTCAGTTGCTGCAATATGAACAGCAGAAAACCATACTGATATTAAACAAATGATTAACCACAACAAACTAACATAGAAAGAAGATATACATACTATCAACCCCCAAACTAACATGGAAAGCTGAAATAGTATTAAGCCAATGAGTATCAGTTGCACATTATGGTGTTACAGCATGCGAACCTCAAAGGAGAGTCTCAAAATCACAGAATGTAGCTAACCAAAAACTTGAAAAATAAATCAGCAGTACAAAAGTAATAAGGGCAATTACCAATGCCCCTTCCTCGATAAGATTTAACGACAACGAGCATAGCAATGTAGCCTCTGAATGTAGTGTTTCGATGCTCCCCCATCTTGCATACAACAGTTCCAATGCATTTACCTCTATGAAAGGCCTTTGAAAACACATAAACAAACCTTGATTAGAATCATGTTAAGGAAAAAAAAAACACACAGAAAATCCTAAGCCTAACAAGGACAGGTCAAAGCATGGAGTAGATGAGATGAACTTAATACCAGGAAACAGAGTTGGGGCCACAGGTAGACGAAGTAACGATAGGTGAAGATAGAGTAGGGCTCACTGAGTTCTTGGTCGACGAGGCCCATGACAAGCGGAAGGTGGTGTTCTCCGCCATAGTTGACATATTCTATCTCCGACGCATCAAATTCTACTTTTCTCTCTCTCTGTTCTGATTTTTCACCTTCCTTTACTTGTTTGGGTGCTTCCATTTGGAGTGACATAATCTACTCACATCACAACCCAATGTAAATCCAGTAACCTTCTTGACTAATTACAAACACTTATAATTGCAATAAAAAGACCTGCAAAATCGGTTTTTGGATTTGGTTAGATTTCGATTTTCACGAAACAAATAACCCAAATAAAAAGCTAATAAATTAATCATTCACAGTGATGTAAGGAACGAGAATACTAAGAAAAGAGCGTGGTATTTGCAGTTTCTTGGCTTCCAATCCCAAATGATAACTGGACGCGGACCTTGACCTTTATAGAACAATCTTTGCAATTTCGAATTTCGAACCCAAAGAAAAGGGAAGAGCCATGGTGGTTTGGTGTAACTGAGGGCTGAAGGTCTGGTTGGTTACATGGTTGGACAACCAAAGACAAAAGAGAAGCCTAAGCCTGGGAAAAGTAGTAAACTTGAGCTCTTTATTTTTGGACTTGCAAGGGAAATATACTAATAAATAAATAAATAAATTTATGAAAATAAAAAATATTATTCAGTTATTTTATATATCAATAGGAGGTAGGCTTAGTAGAACCAATCATTAAAAAAAATTAGCCGATTTTTTAGTTTAATTTATTTTAATAATTTTGATCAAATTAATTAATTAATTCTTAAATAAATTTTATCTAACAATATATTTTTAATTAAAATTTAAAATTTTAATCATATTTACCTTAATTTTATTTATTGTATTTAACTTTTTAATTTGCTATTTGATTTTTAAAACATTGCCTGCGATTACCAGCGGCCTCGCCTTGTCCTGTTTTTAATTTTACAATCCATAGGGTTCTTTCTTACTCCTTAGAGGGAAAAGACAGACCCATGGGAAAGGGAAAAAGATCAAGCTCTGGCGGTAGAAACCAAAGACTACTCAGATATCGCATCCAGTCGGTTCCCAAGGAGTACTCCCACCCTGATGACATAGTCCATTATCTCCGGGAACGCCACAATGACTACCGCCGCATGGAGCACAGCAATTTTATCAGACAAGTCCATCTAATTCTACAATCCAAATCAAAAATGGACGATGATGAAGAACAATTAGATGTTAAACACACAACCAGGAAAAAGCAAAAGCGTCTTGACGAAGGCGAGGAAAGATTGCTCCGGATTGAGGATGATTATTCCAGAAGGATTGCTCGTAACCGCCATTCCACCTCCTCCGACTCGAATTCTGATTCCGAGTCACCGCCTTCTTCGTCAGCGGTCTCGACCTCGGAAGATGGAATTTTTGGCGAGAAAGTGGAGCCGAAGCTTGATCTAATGCGGTCGATGCTACGAGATAGTTATGCTTCTCCTGCCGCCAAATCATCAAAAGAAGAGAAGAATATAGAATTGGATGTTGCTACTAATTCGAAAATTGAAAATAAGGTGAGCGTGATAAATGTTAGGCCTAAAAGTGAAGAAGGGAAGAGATTGGGAGATGAAGTGACAAGAGTGAAATCTCAGGTTTCTAAAGCTACAATGGAGGTTAAGGGAAAGGAAGGGCCAAGGTTCAGGGATTTGGGAGGAATGGAAGCTTTGTTGGAGGATTTGGTAGTGGAAGTGGTTGTTCCTCTCTATCACCCGCATGTTCCACAGCGGCTCGGAGTCAATCCCATAAGTGGTATCTTGTTTCATGGACCGCCTGGTTGTGGGAAGACAAAGTTGGCTCATGCCATCGCAAACGAAACGGGGATTCCATTTTATAAGATTACGGCTACTGAAATTGTGTCTGGAGTATCTGGTGTGTGCTGCGTGTTTAGTGCTTCATTTGGTTTTATCACTACATGTAATTCAATGTGATTTGATTGTGATGTTTATTATTGTTTTTAATGACTTGTTGGATGCTATTTGAGTCATAAGAGCATGTATGTTATGTTGTTCTATTGATTAAGGATATGCTTTGTATGTTGGTTGTATATTGCTTCTATTAGAATTTGATTTTTGATTAGCTTAGTTCTTCATGGTAAATAAGTAACGTAGTTGTTAGGATCATTATCATGACTTCTTTTTTGGCCATGGTTGCTCGAATAACATAATGTAGTGGCTTTTGTTAGAGCTGTTGGTCTCAAAGTGATTTAGTAATTTTTTTTTTCTTTGGCCATGGTTGTTTGAATAACATATTGAAGGATTCATCTTGATAAAATTTAGGTGCATCTGAAGAAAACATCAGGGATCTTTTCTCGAAAGCTTACAGGTCTGCACCATCAATCGTATTCATTGATGAGATAGATGCAATTGCTTCAAAGAGAGAAAATCTACAGAGGGAGATGGAACGAAGGATTGTAACTCAATTGATGACTTGCATGGATGAGTATCATAGGCTTTCACAACCAGTTGATGCAAATTCACATCAAGGATGCATGGATAAAAAACCTGGATATGTTCTTGTTATTGGAGCTACTAATAGACCTGATGCAATTGATCCTGCATTAAGAAGGCCTGGAAGATTTGATCGTGAGATTCAATTAAGTGCTCCAGATGAGAATGCCAGGAAAGCGATACTTTCTGTGCTTACCCAAAATTGTACTCTTGAGGGTTCTATTGATCTTTTGCAAATAGCTAGGTCTACATCAGGTTTTGTTGGAGCAGACTTGGTTGCGCTGGTTAACAAGGCTGGTAATATTGCCATGAGGAGAATGATTGCACTGAAAAAGCTTGAGCTATGTACAGAATCCAAAAGCAATGAGTTTAGTGAGGAATGGTACAAGGTACCTTGGTTACCGAAGGAAATTGAGAAGCTTGCAATCAATATGGCTGATTTTGAGGTAATATGAAGTTGTATTGGTTTTGTCATCCTCTTCTGATTAAAGAACACCTTCGAATGATGTTCTCTTCATTTTGATTCTCCATCCAATTTTCTGTAGTTGCACTTGGACCAAAGTTTTATTTTTAGATATTGTTGAGATGTGATCTTGGAATTATAGAGTATCTCTGTAAATTTGTACTAGCACGATCTTTTGAAAATAAAAGTCACCATGAGAAACATGTTGAGGAGTTTGGTATTGGTGTGCATCAAATTTACTTACTTTAAAGTTTCCTTCTCATGGAAATTGTGTTAATACTTTAATCTTCACTTATTTGTTGGCTTGTTGAACTTCATATTTTTATTTCCCCTCCTGAAGGAAGCAGTTAAGCTGGTGCAGCCCTCATCTAAAAGAGAAGGTTTCTCTACCATTCCTGATGTGAAATGGGAAGATGTCGGTGGGCTTGATTATATAAGGAAAGAATTGGACCTTCATATAGTTGGGCGCATAAAGTATGCAGAAGATTATCAGGTATGGATTTCCCTTCATTTTCGTCTCTTAGTTTTCATACCTACCTTTTTTTATGTCTTGAAATGAAACTTATCAGATCTGGCAGTTTACTAAATGCTTTGAATTGAACATTCTGTTTGCACCAAAAATTTGTACTTCTAATGTTGCTTCTCTTTGGATTGAGAATTTAATATTTTTTTATCTATAAGCCCATTCGGTTTGTTTGATCAAGTTTGATACTTTTCATGTCCTTGTACTGCACATGATTCTATGGTAAAAATATTCCCGACTTTGTTTTGACCTCTGTTTTATTGAATTTGTTCATTCTAAGTTATGTCATGCAACTTAGCAGCTGAATTATTATGTGAAATTCTGGTTAAATTTCTAATTGCTGAGAATTGTATGTACCTTCAGAAATTTGGCTTGAAATTAGAGACGGGAATCTTGCTTTATGGTCCCCCAGGCTGTGGCAAAACACTGATCGCCAAGGCTGTTGCTAATGAGGCAGGAGCCAACTTCATTTACATCAAAGTCAGTCCTTAAGTTCTCACTCAATCCATACGTTTACATGCACATTAGCTGCACTACTGTTTATCATAAGGGTATGTGTTTATTAGTTCCATGACCTATTAGGGTCCTGAACTTTTGGATAAATATGTTGGAGAAAGTGAACTGGCAGTTCGGACATTGTTCAGTCGTGCAAGGACTTGTTCACCGTGCATACTTTTCTTTGATGAGGTTTGTTATTTCCCTTCTGATAGTCAGTGGCTGAGATATACGTTTATGTGTTATATTAAGCAGTGTGTTGAGAGGGAACTTCTGCTACTTTTTGAATTTAGAAAATATTTGTTGGATTATTGATAAAAATTTGTTCTTGAATTTGTTTTGCATGTTTCTTTTCTTTCACATACATACTCTAATCTGCATTCCTATCAGGAGGAAATGATGTTACTACAACTTTAAATTCAATCCCTTGGGGATATCTATGTGAATCCTTCTTTTCTTCAACTCAGTTTTGCAATATTAATGTTGTTCTTGTGAAAAGATCTTAGAAAGCTAATAAATTTTTTGTAGAAAACATGAAACAACTTTGCACTAATGCTGCAATATGTCTCTCTTAGCCCAGTATTTGTTCGATTTTTTGGTATAATCATAAGAACCAACTATTGGACCTCACAACTGGAAACCTATCATTGCTCATTCATTTCTTATTCAAATATGATGTGGATGAAAGGTCAACTAAAGAATTTTAACCATGGGCTTTATCTCTATTTGGAATGACAAGTTTTCAATAAAGTTTGTCATATTTATTTCCACAGATTGAATTAGTTAGAACTGACATATTTATTATTTTGGTTTGACTTAATAAAAACCATGGCAAGGGATGTGCCATATAAAACTTTCCCCAAAAATCTTAAAGTGGAATTGATTTTCTCCATTATTTTCCCTTTATGTTAATATGGTAGCACCCAAACTCCATAGAGCACCCAAAGTACATAAGGGTGTGGGAAATTGGAGCATGGAGCAAGATGATGTAAAGATTGTCATCAGATTTTATAATTATTTCCACAAATTGTATTAATTAGAAATGACATATTTACTATTTTTGATTTGACTTGATAAAAACCATGGCAATGTATACAACTTTCTCTAAAAATATATGTGAAGTGGAAACGGATTTCTCCATTTCCACTTCACAGAGCACCGTACACGAGGCTAGGCAGTTGGAGCATGGAACAAAATGGTGCAGTATATGTTGGGTCCCTATACTTGTGTAGTAGTTAGTAGCATGTCTCGTGGAAAGATGGGCAGATCAGCTTTTTTCCTACTATTATTATTTTTTTGTTGCATCGGAGAGTATAAGAGGCTTTACTAGGATTTGGACTATGGTGAATCCGCGATGATGCAAAAGAACTTAAAGTTTATAAGAGAAATGAAAGAGGAAAGGTTAATCAATCATAAGCTTTAATTTGGTGGGATGAGGATTGAGAATTTAGTTGACATCAAAGATAAATGATGAAATCCAGATTGTATTATAATTCCATATTAGATAGGAAGTAGCAGTACTATGTTATGGTTATTTAGTTATGCTATCCTAGTTGTATAGGATTTATAAAATATCTATTATAATAGGATTTAAATTAAAAATCCTTTTCCTACTAGAATAAGGATTCTACAACAACACATCAATCCCAGTCTTCCCGTTTTGCGAGGGTTGGGTAAGGGTTATCAATTATACGCAACCTTCTCCTTGTATTTTACAAAAAAGTTATTTTCGTGACTCGAACTTGTGACCTTTCGATCACAAAAGAGTAACCTTATCAGTTGCTTCAAGGCTCACTCTTGAGAATAAGGATTCTAAGAACTCTATATATATGTGTACTCAACCTTCCATTAATAACAAGCAATTTGGAATTTTTCTACAAACTTGAGTTTTTAACTAGAAGGTGTGATGCTTTTTTCTAAGAGTGATTCTTAGACCTTATGAGTGATTCCTAGTTTCCTACTATCCATTCTTTGTGTTCTTCACTAAATTCCAGAAACCCTAACCTAGATTCCAGCCCTCTCAAACCTAAATTCTACATTCCTGGCTAAAATTCAACCTTGAAATTTGATATTCTAGTAGCCTAATATTAGCCGCACTTCCTAATTTTGTGCTTTTAGCTACTAGTTAATAATTCTTCTATTTTTCCTACACCACTCGATGCCTAATGGTGGGCAAGTGTACTTTGGTTCTGCATACTGTATTCAGTTCGACAAGTTTAACGAGATGTATAGGGAACTTGTACTGTTTCATCTTTGATATGATTTTATATCTTGTTTGGGGGGTCACTCAGAGGTTATTTATTTACTGTTGAAGTGCGATTCAATTTTTTGTTCGATTAGGTTGATGCTTTGACAACAAAGCGTGGGAGGGAAGGAGGATGGGTGGTTGAACGGCTCTTAAACCAGGTTATTAAACTGTAATAGAAAGGACATGCTTCTCATTCTTCATCTAATTGTGTCTATATTATGCATAGATGGACTGATACCATTTTTTTGCATTTCTAGTTGCTTATAGAGTTAGATGGAGCAGATAAGCGAATGGGTGTTTTTGTAGTTGGTGCTACCAACAGGTAAAGGCAATCTCTCTCTCCTTCCCAATTTCTCTTTCTGTGCCAGCTATTGTAAACATTAATTTTGGTGATAGACCTGAGGTCATGGACCCAGCTGTGTTACGGCCAGGAAGATTTGGGAAACTTCTTTATGTAGCCCTCCCTAGTTCACATGATCGTGGGTTGATCTTAAAAGCTCTTGCCAAGCAAAAGCCCATAGACCCCAGTGTAGATTTGAGTGCCATAGGGCAGATGGAGGCTTGTCAAAATTTTAGTGGTGCTGATCTCATGAAACTGGTTTGTCTATGTTCTCTCAATTACTTTCTTAATATATATATATCTCAGATAGAAAATCTTCCTTAAATTTTGAAGGGCGAATTTAAAATTGAAGAATTCAGCATACCTTTTATTTGCATGGATATGTGAAGGATGTGTTTGCTAACATTCTAATTGGGATGGTATGCCAGATGGAGGAAGCAGCAACTGCTGCACTTGAAGAGTTTAAAAGCAAGAACTGTTCAGATGGAACCTCTCAAACGATTAGGACAACTCATTTTGAGCGAGCGCTGAGTAAAGTCTCTCCATCTGTGTCGGATAAGGTATGTTTCTATAGGATTGCTTTGATTTCTTAAACTGGAATATTTCGTGAACCCAAGTATCTTCTTGCTTTTGAGGAAGCAGCAAATACATTATTACAAGACATGGTCAGAGAGCTACAGACTGTCATGAGAGCTGGCGATCAGTTGCAAATGTCCAACTGGACCATGGAGGATCTTGAGGGATTGCATTTTTGTAGTAGTTGTAACACATTATCCATTATGGATTTACATTATCATTCGACGTCTTTCAAAGCCGTGCACTGTCTAATTTCTGGATTTTGAGACACTGGAAAATACGCTTGAGGTCTTTACCTTAGAAATCTTCCGACTTTATTTTTCAGTCCCACATTTTCTTGTTCCTTTTTCCATTTCATTCATTCTCTGACATTGGCGCTAATGATTGTGTTATAGATTTATTAGTTAGCTTAACTTGACAGTTATAGCCTAATAACCCTAGCTTCTATTGTATATATACATACCTTTGTTAATCTTTCAATACATAAGATAATAAAGAGAAGTTTTTCCCTGTCCTTTTCTTTTGTTACTTGATTGTAATTGAGCTTATTGTTGATGAAAGCAAGAAATTTGAGTTTGCTCATGGTGCCTGTGGAAAGATATTGTACATTATTAGGATCTTGCTCTATTTTAGGAATGAATATTTAGTTTCCTAAATAAGGAGATTGGATCCTTTGACCAAATCTCATTTATTCCTGATTTTCAGGAAGTATCTTCCTTATTTTTAGAGGCTGAGATTCAGCCACAATGTGTATAAGAATCCTAGGATTGTAAATTGTGATTTCAACGAGAATGATCAAAATTTCTCTCAATTATCTTCAGGGTTTTATAGCCACCCTCTGAACTACAATAATTTTATCCACAAATCTTCGTTGTTGAACTCTCAAATGGTAAAAATTGGCATGAGCACCCCGTCATCAAAATTTGAAGTTAATGCTAACGGTGAATTAAGCACTCAAACCCCAATTCCAATCCAAGATAATTCTTTTATTCTTATAACCAACAACAAACTCAATGGCCATAATTTTCTTCCATGGTCACATTCAGTATTCAGGTTCATCTGTGGCAAAGGGAAGGATGATTATCTTACTGGAGATGTTGATGTTCCCAACAAAACATACCCCTCATATTGCACCTGGAAGGTTGAAAACTATATGGTGATGTCATGGTTAATTAATTCGAGGATTACAGAAGTGGGAGAGAACTTTCTTCTCTACAAGACAGCCCAAGAGATTTGGGAAGCTGCTTGGGAAACCTACTCCAGTTCCGAAAATACCTCAAAGTTGTTCGAAGTTGAGACAAAGCTTCATGACCTGCGGCAAGGAGAATTGAGTGTAACTCAATACTTCAATCCTCTCACACGCTACTGGCAGTATCTTGATATGTTTGAGATCTATACTTGGAAGTGCCCTGATGATGCTGCATTGTACAAGAAGATAGTTGAACAAAAAGGGACCTTTAAGTTTCTTCTTGGTCTCAATAAAGACTTAGACGAAGTAAGGGGGAGAATCATGGGAACTAAACCCTTATCGTCCATCCATGAAGCTTTTTCAGAGGTTCGAAGAGAGGAAAGTAGAAGGACAGTTATGATGGGTGAGTTAAACACCACGACTACAATAGAAGGTTCAACTCTTCTTACTCATGGCTCTTTCCAAGAGTGATTCTATTATCCATCACAGCAAGTGTGATAGGACTATTAATTCCTTCTCGCAAGGTTGATCGAATTATTATCTGAATGGATCCTATATGAACCCAACCTATCTTTTCTCTATTCTCTTTTGAGAGTTTTTCTATCTTTCTCATAATATCTTTC
>JANIMX020000077.1:20641-32187 GCA_024582655.2 Erythroxylum kunthianum
GGCATAAAATTATGTAACCATAATTTAGGAATTAAACTATCACACATTGCCAAGAACTTCAGAAACTGTAAATGAACTTTTGCATTGTATCTGTATCGCATTAATGGCAAAAGACACTGTACAATATATGATTAGTACCAATAAGCTAATTGTCATAATCGACTATCAGCTAAATTATATCTTGGTGTTAAAAGAATGTATATTCGGCAATTATACACTCGAAAGGTAGAATGAAAGTACATATAGCTAAGTCAAAAACTTCTCCATTAGATTATATGAAACCAAGAAAAAGCAAAAGAAAAAGAATAATCCATGAGGTGACTCAATCCATATCCTCTTATCTTTTCCATATATGATGGTGACAATGTTCTCAACTTTGCTCGTGAAAATTTTACTTATTTATTTTTCAATTCTTCTCAATTTATGGTAATTACTAATTATATGTAAATTAGTATTAAAATCTCCATAATTGCATAAAAATTAAGATTATATATATATTCTGAATTTTAAAACATAATTTTCCTTGAGATCCACTCAAAAGATTATTTACTAAAATTAATAGAATCTGTAGGTATCACTCAATATAGACGTGCATAACAAGGCCTTGTTCAATGGGATTTTGTGAAACAGAACTAAAATAAAGCACAAACTCCACATGCCACCCTCGCCACGCGTTCCAAAGATCGAGCCTCTACTAAACCATTCGTAGTGGACATCCCGAATCGTCCTCATACGTCCAGTCTTTTTGGTATATGTATATAGAGAGAGAGAGAGAGAGAGAGGGAGGGAGAGAGTGAAAGATGGAGTTTTTGGGTTTGATGTAGTCTGCCAGGAGAAGATGATGGGTGTGTCAAAGTTTGAATCTTGGAGACGATTTTGGGTTGGAACTGAGATTAATGGTGAGAATGGAAGTGGGTTTTTGTTGGGTTATGGATGTGCCTCTCTTTTTGCTCTTTTCTTCATTCTCTTGTTTCACTGTGTCAAGCATCGGTTCTTCTTTCTCTCCAAACGACGCGGGGTTTCTTCTGCATCCTCCTCAGCAGCAAGGCCTCTTGCTTCTGGTTCTTCTGCTGATGCAGCCTCTAGTAGCCGTGCCTTCAGGTATTTGCTTGTCAGGGATAGTGTTAGGTTGGTTTTGTTTAAGTTAATCTGAATTCAGATTCTCGTCAAAGATTGGTAGTTTTTTTAATCTTTCCTGTTTAGATTTTCGAAAGTCTCTGCTTTTGTTGGAGGGTGTTACACAGCATTGAATTTGCATATGTTCGATGATTGTTTCAATTTTTGCTCGTTTGTTCCCTTGATTGAGGCGTTTTTGCTCCTCTTCATTTAATGTCTAGGCTCACTTAAATTTCGTTTTCTAATTTTCTTGATTTTGAAGCTTACGTTCTTTAGTGGAAGAAATTCCTGTTGTTCAGAATAGTTCTTCTCTCTATGAAAATTTCGCGTCCTTACTCCTTACCCCTGAAGTTTTGTAAGGTTAAAGTGTTTGTACCTACTTGTGGGTTGATATTTTCATTCAACAAGCCTTTACTTCTGTACTTACTCTAACAGAATTGAGTGACAGTCACATGAAATGTGATTCATATTGGATCAGTGGCAATGATTATACCTGGTGGAGACTAGTAATGTTTGAGAGTATAATTGTTTCCGATACAAGATATTTTCTTTTTAAAAGGAATATTTGTATTACACAACTGTGCCACGGTTCAAGAAGTCGTAATGAATATGGAACTCTTTTTTTTTCAGCCTCATAATATTATGGTTTGCAAATTTTAGTAGCATTGATTTTGCATCACCTCAACTGGTTTTAGAATCCTAAGTGACTGGTTAAATGTTGACGATTCATATAAATGTAGATTTTGGTGGAATATGTAGCTTTGTGGTGAAGAATTATACGAGAGGAATTGGAGAGCTGATCCCTTTTTAGTTGGTGATAAGCATAGGATATATGGTTGAGTTGCATATGGTGATTTTGTGAATCTGCCAACCTACTTGAAGTGTATGTCGTAATGACAAGTGCATAATGTTAGATGATATTGTGCATTTTCTGAGATTGCGGAAAAAGTCACTTTGGGTTGTTTAGCAACTTCTAACTCGACTCGTGACCAGTATTTGGAGTGGTTACTGGCTGGTTTGATTACTTTGTGTTACTGAACCCATAAATTTTATTCTTGGATTCTTTTAATTTGATGCCTTGTCTGATTTACTAAATTTCATGGATTGTATATTTTTCTGCATTCTGTGCAGAATAGTTACTGAATTGGGTTATTAATGTGATTGTTCGCTAATGGTTGAGTTCTGTTTTACCTGCAGGATCTCAGAGATTGTGTCAGAAGCAGATTTAAAGTTTCTAATTGATAATTTGGATGACAACCTGATTATGAATGAGAAATGGGAGAATGTTATATGCAAGAGAAACAATCATATATCCTACACTGCAAAGTGCTGCAGGCCCAAGGTCGGCTTTCTTATTCCTACTATATTAAAAGTTCAAAAGTAATTTATGAAGATAAGCATACTCAATCTTAGACAGTCTCAATAATAAGGTATTTTCCGTTCTTATTTGCAGGATGGTCCCCTAAAATACTTAAGTGTGACAGTATTTGAAAATTGCTCCCCGGACGTTCTTAGGGACTTCTATATGGATAATGATTACAGAAAACAGTGGGACAAGACTGTTGTGGAGCATGAGCAGTTGCAGGTGGATATAACTAATGGTGTAGAAATTGGGCGTACAGTTAAAAAGTTTCCTCTCTTGACACCCAGGGAGTATATATTGGCATGGAGGTTGTGGGAAGGAGAAGATGGAGCATTCTATTGCTTTACCAAAGTAATTATTCATTGCATTAAAGTTGATGGCATAACTGCTTATATTTGTTTATTTAATTACTCTTGGTTATCCCTAATTCTTCTTGTTTTCCTTTCTCTTTTTTTCATCAACTTCGATCATTAGGAATGTCTGCATCCTTCAGCACCAAGGCAGAAGAAGTATGTGCGAGTTCAGTTCTTTAGATCTGGTTGGAGAATAAGGAAAGGCATGTTCTTGGCATGTAATCTATTTAAGTTGTATTCTGTCTTGTTTTTATATCATCATATCTATTTTGAGATTGATTTGGACTTTTGAGAATGAGGTGTGCTGGCCACAGACCGGATATTTTTCTAGGCAATACTCGGGAATTTAATTATTTTCGCATATTAAAAACTCATTAAGCACATATAGAGGTATAGTATTTTCAAGTTACTGACGTTCTATCTCTGGCTCGGTTCATTTTCTCTGTGTGCTGAAATAAATATCCAGTGATCCATATCTGATAGCTGCAAGGATGAAATTTTTGGCTTCCCATTTTGATTCTTTTTAAATGGAACATGTTCTTATATATGCTATTTTGTTACAGTGCCCAACAGAGAAGCATGTGAGATAAAATTGTTTCACCAAGAGGATGCTGGTTTAAATGTGGAAATGGCAAAGTTTGCTTTTGCCAAGGGTATATGGAGTTATGTGTGTAAGATGGATAGTGCATTGCGCAAGTACTCTCTGATCAAGCGGCCTCAAAGAGGACAGTCTGTTAGTGCAATCTCTCTTATTCAGAAGGCAAGACTTAATACATGTCAATTTTTTTCTATTCATGATGTGTACTACAAAGATATCTCTTCTGCAACTAAGCATATCAATTTGGTATTACTGAAGTTACGGTTCCAATTGGCACTTTTTCATCTGTATTGTTTGGTTATTGGATTATGAATGCAATGAAAGTGTTGAATGGCATACCTTTTTTGTAGACGAGACCTTAATTAACCACTTATGATTCATAAACCTTGAAATTGAAAATCCTCATGCTTAGCTATGTTACAAATGATTATATTCTTATAGGTTCCAGCTGGATTGGAGATAGCGAGTGTTGATGTGGATACTGTATCGACTAATACAGCATCTACAAAACATGGATTGCATTCTGGTGAAGTACAACAAAAGAAGCTTTTAAGAAGGCCATCAGGAAAAGTGCTGGCAAATGGTTTGCTTCTCCTTGGCGGTGTCATTTGCCTCTCTCGTGGACACTCCAGCCTGGGCGCAAAGGTCGCCATGGCATACATCTTGACAAAGTTAAGAAAGCATGATGCTTCCTCAAGCCAAACTCGGACGACGTCATGATGTGAATATCAGCATTGTCGTTATGAAAATATATCGGTAGATCTAATCACTCCACCTGCATGCAGTTATTAAGCTTGGGATTTAACCTAAACGACCATTTCATGGGTTTCTGGATAAGGAAGAACGATTAGAAGCTGAACTACGGGTTATTGTATATAGTTGTTTGTGTTGAATAAGCAAAGTATACAGATAATTTAAAGTTTTCATGCACTGATGTATTTGCCAGTATGCAATTGATATTATAGATCAGAGTTTTTTGTTAACAGATTCTAGGAAACACGAGTCCAATGAAGTAAAGAAAGTAACAATCTTGGTGCCACAGGTGCTCTATTGATGAGGCTTGATATGAGATGCATCATCTCTGGAGCAGTGAAGAACTTGCAATAAACCAAACTTGTAGAGTTTCAGAGTACATATTAGTATTGCTCAATGGAGACAGTTTCAAACATTAGGAAGAACATGTTATCCACAATTTTGCAGGTTGAGTTTCAGTTTATTGTTTCTTCTTGGTGCTAAAGTCATGATCAGATTCAGTTGGAGGACAAAAAGATGACTGAACACCAACTCATAGAGATTCAGTTTTGCCCATTTGATGTGTAAAATTATGATTGAACTTGACAGTTATTTTAAGTTGCAGCCTTCCAAGGTTTATATATTTATGTACACATTCGATCTTGGCCAAAATTCTATCTTTATTTATAATTTGTTATACTCGTTGAATTCCATTGTGGCTGGAAAATTGGTCCGGCCCTGATCAGGTTTTGGTTAGACTCGGGTCTGAAAGGTTGTTTCAAACGATTTGATCCGGTTTGATAAAACGATATTATTTTAGTATACTTGTTTAGTTAAATTCAATGGTTAAAATATTCAACTAATTTGGCTGTATAAGTGTAAAAATCTTGAACCTATTAATTTTTAGGTTCGGTTTGATTTATTTTAATAATTTTTGTTGTTAAAAATTGATCAGTTTATTAATTAATCGGTTAATTTTTTAAATTAAAAAGTTCTTATAAATTAAATAAATTAATTAATTTACATTTAATAATATTTTTTCAATTAAACATCAAATTCTCCTATGAATAAAACATTTTATATGTTGATTTTATTCAATTTTTAACCGACTTTATAACAATTTAATACCGATTAAACTTTATCTTTCGGTTTAACTTCCTGTCGGATTTTTAAAACATCGGTTAAATTCGACATTATGTTATTCTTGTTAAATGGGCTTAGGTAGAACTCATCCTCAAAAGTTAGCTCAAAGGGAGAGGGTGCCCAATCCACATATATACATCATAACAGCCTAACAACCTAACAACTTGACGATGTGGGACAAATGCAACTTCAATACCCTCCCTCACGTATAACGTGACATGCAAATGGGTAAGGGTCCAAACCTATCATCGCCTGCAACGCCTAGGTTCTGATACCATATTAAATAGACTTAAATAGAACTCATCCCCAAAAGTTAACTTAAAGGGAGAGGGTGCCCAATCTATATATATATACATCATAACAACCTAACAACTTGGTGGGACACATGCAACTTCAATAATTCTTACCATAGTTTCTTGGTAATTAAGGAACAAGAAACCGAACTTACCACTTGAAAACTGGTTCGTGGAAAGAAACAAATGTAGTAACAGATCATGAACATTGGCATTGTCTCATTTTATCTGAATCTTGATTTACTATTTTTGTCTGTGTCCAAATGGGCAACATTCCATTTCTGTCTGATATTTAGGTGGTTTCAATCAACCACCAAATATAGTAAGTAGCATTTTCAATGGAAACCAACACCTTCTAACAACCTCAGAAGAAGGAAAATGAATGCAAGGAAAAGAAAAATTCATAGAGAACGATTGATTCTTTCCCTACACCTACGTGAGCATCTGCTGTTTCTTGGCTGAATTCTGATACACTTTCTGCAGAAACCCTCTCTCAGAGCTGTCTGCAAGTTCTTTTTCCTTTTTGAATTCTCTAATAGATTGTGTTTTGGCATTGGAAATGCACCATAGTCTTGTTGGGATCTTGGTTTCCTGTCTTGTGTTTCTGACCAGCCTGGTCCATTCAAAGACAGATTCCGATGATGGTACGTGAGCCACCGCACTTTTCAAGTTTGTAGAATGCAGTTTCATGTTCCTGCATACAATTTTAATGGAAGATGAATATAAGTTTATGTAGGTCTAGATCTTTCTGTGTGTCTTGTAACCTGAAAGAACTTGGAATGGAGATTCTATGAAGAGGGAGATGGGTTTCATCTTCTTATGAATCTAATAACCATGGAGAAAGGACATTGCATCTCTAGATTCTGATGATTTTTTGTGTTTTGTGTTGCAGTTTCTGCTCTTAACGTGATGTTTAACAGCTTAAATTCTCCTTCACAACTTGATGGTTGGAAATCAAGTGGTGGAGATCCCTGTGATGACTCCTGGAAAGGGATTACATGCTCAGGGTCTTCGGTGACGGAAGTGTAATTGCATTCTTCATGTTAAAAACATTTTTTTTCTGTTCAAGGATCATCTGATCTTTTGAACTCTCCATTAATGGCATTAAAAAACTTCTGCAGAAAACTGTCAGGCCTTGGAATCACTGGATCACTTGGCTACCAGCTCGCAAACTTGAAATCTGTCACTTCCTTGTAAGCTTATCTCAAATTGTAAAGTAAAAACATGCTCTCAAGTGTTCAAATTGATGTGACCTTATGTCTTCTGTATTCGTCTGTCATAGTACAGTGATGTGAGCAAGAACAACCTGAAGAATGATATCCCATATCAGCTTCCTCCAAATTTAGTTAATCTGTGAGTGTTCTCTAAATTCCTTGCCAATAACATCAAAGTAATCACCATGAAAGGTATGATCATGGAAGTAATTCAGGAAAATCTGTTAACTTTCATGAGCTTGATTTGCAGAGATCTTTCTAACAATCAGTTCACTGGCTCATTGCCCTATTCAATTTCGCAGATGACTCACCTTAAGTACCTGTAAGCATGGACTTCCCTGTCCTTTGCATCAATCCTTTAGTTGTGGTGTCCTATATTTTTCATTGGTTTCTGGATTTTCTTGCAGAGATATTGGCCACAATAGCCTCAATGGACAAGTGGGTGATATGTTTCAGAAGCTTTCAAAACTTGAGAAGTTGTGAGTAGGACTAACTTGGTATCTAAATGTTCTGGTTAGGGAAGGAAATAGGTCAGCCTGGAGTTAGACAAAAACTAGGGTTTGGACCGATTCAGGTTGAGTTCAAGTAAGTAGGTTCAGATCAGGTCGGACTGGTTCTTGCCAAGTATTCCTGAGACTCATTTTTTGTTCCCTTATACTAAATTCGACTTGAGCCAGATTTCAATCAAATCGACCTTTATTTTTCAGGAAATTTGTGGGGTTAGAAGAACTAATATGGATTTAGATTCAGCTGAGCTTGTTTTTGCTTTGACATCTAATGCTTCATCCAAACATTTTTTCCCCCTGAAATTGCATAGGTTTCTTCTATTAAGGTTAGATAGATAACTAACTTTCGTAATTTTCTTGCAGGGATTTGTCCTTCAACTCTCTGAAAGGCAACCTTCCTCAGAGTTTCTCATCACTTTCAAAACTTGAAACATTGTAAGAACCTTCAAAACACAATCATTTTGCCTAATTGGAGTTTCTGTTTATTGATCTGAAAATGCTACGTTTCAGGTACCTGCAAAACAATCAATTCACTGGTTCAATAAATGTCCTTGCCCGTCTTCCTCTTACAGATCTGTAAGTAAACCAGAAAACAAAAACATTCAAATACAAGATCTGTAAACCCTCTTTCTTGTGTTCTTTATCATGGATTTATCAGAGACTAAGAACTTGCCAGCAAGAAAAATCCTAACGATTACGATATACTGCCAGGAATGTTGAGAACAACCAGTTCAGAGGGTCCATTCCTAATTCAATAAATGGTATTGACAAACTGAAGTGAGTATGAAAACTAAACTCATTTCCTGATGATTCAGTTCTTAACAAGTTTCGATTCTGAGTTTGTGACTGTATCATTGAAGAACTGGAGGAAATTCCTGGGGACCTGGATCTGATAATTCTGGCAGTAATGGAAGCAATTCCAAAGATGGGAATGGAAACGGTGGATTGAGTGGATTGACTGTAGCTTTAATAATTGTGGCATTAGTGGTGGTGGCTGCACTTATTGGTATTCTGATATTCAAGAAGAAATCTTCTGCATCTTCACATTTTCTTGATGAAGAAAAGACTAGCCATAAGGGATCTTTCAAAGTTCTTGCATCACAGGAATTGTCCAGTGAACATGGTGCTCCCATAACCAAAGGGTTCAATGGTAATTGTCTTCTTTTATGGTAATAGGGTAAAAGGCACGGAAATTCCTTGTAAATATTACACATAAATCAATTAAATATTTCTGATATGATAATTTAATTTAATTTGAACTAATTAAATTAGATCAACATTAATAATTTATTGTAATTTAATACAATATATATTTTGCCAATCCAACATTTTAAACTTAAATTCATAATTTATTGTAATAATCTTAAATTATTAATTTGAGTAGAATTTAACTAATTCATGTTAGATTTAAACAGAAAAAATTAAGAAAAAGAATTTTTAAAAAATAAAAAATACAATATATATTTTTTTAATTTTAAAGATTATAGAATTTTTCAAAGATTCCAACTTAGTTAAGTATTTAAACTGTAACTTTGATTCTAGCAGATGACAACTCTCCCAGATCATCAGTTTCCATTGACATCAAAACTTTGAAGAAACCTCCTTCCTTTGGTTACAAGCCTCAGCAGACTGATGTTGTTCAAGATTTCAATGACAAAGAGTTCGAGAACCGTCTGAATGCAAGAAGAAACACATCCACTCCTGCTGTAACATATTCTTTAGTAGATTTGCAGAGTTCCACAGGTAATTTCGCAGCAGGTCGTCTTCTTGGAGAGGGATCTCTTGGTTGTGTTTATAAAGCTAAATATCCTGAGGGGAAGGTAGGTTTTAGCTAACTAGAAATGCTTCAACTTGTCTCTCTTTTTTTTTTCCTGACACTATCTGATACTTGGTTTTGTTACACTGATCTGTTCATCAGGTTCTAGCTGTTAAAAAAATTGACAAGTCACATTTTCAGAAGGATCACACAGAAGAATTCTCAAAGATTGTATTGAACATCTCAAAGATTCATCATAAGAACATTGCTCCACTTGTGGGTTATTGTTCAGAATCCGATCATCACATTTTAGTGTACGAGTTTTTCAGGAATGGATCACTCCATGACTTCCTACACATGTCAGATGACTTCAGCAACCCACTAACTTGGAATACCAGAGTTAAAATTGCTCTAGGGACTGCACGAGCTGTTGAGTGAGTATATATATATATATATATATATATAGAAATTAAAATTTTTCAGTATTTCCAATTTAACTTGGTTCTTCTTGGCGATCACTTGGAACCTGTAGAGTTTTTTTAATTTTTTTTTTTAATTTTCAGATACCTCCACGAAGTTTGTGCTCCATCTGTCATCCATAAGAACATCAAGTCCTCCAACATTTTGCTTGACCTTGAGTTCAACCCTCACCTTTCTGATTATGGTCTTGATAGCTTCCATGATGTGAGTATTTATGTTTCTTTAATAACGCTGCAAGGCATAGAATATGCCTGATATTTCGTGATTTCTAGTACTTGTATATGCAGAAGCATCTTAATGATTGTTTCTGCATAACCTTGTTGCTTGTTTAAGATTCTATAGTATCAAAATCTAAATTCAGTAATCAAGCTACAAAAAAACTTCCATGATGTGAGTACAAAAACCATCTGCAAAAAACACAAGTTTGCTCCAGTTTTTTTTTTTTTTGGTATAAACATTCATGTGTTTCAACCTCTATCTAATATTTTTCTGCAGCACACAAGCAAGAACCTTGGAATAGGATATAATGCTCCAGAGTGCACAAAACCTTCTGCATATTCTATAAAGAGTGACGTCTACAGTTTTGGAGTTGTCATGTTAGAGTTGCTGACAGGTCGAATGCCATACGATAGGTAGAGCTAGCTCTCATATCTCTTTCATGTCCATCTCTCCCGTGTCTGTGATCTCCATAACCAACTAAACTTTGCTGCAGCTCCAAGTCAAAATCCGAACAATGCCTTGTGAGGTGGGCGACCCCTCAACTTCATGACATTGATGCATTGGCTAACATGGTCGATCCAGCCTTGCGTGGACTATACCCTCCCAAAGCAATCTCTCGTTTCGCAGACATAATCGCCCTCTGTGTACAGGTATCAGACAAAACTCTCTTTTTGCTTAAAAATGGCTTCAGTGTCTTGATGAAAAGATGGTGGTACTTTGTTGTTTGGTTATGGTTAGTGAGCCTGTCTGATGTTCTGATCTGTATGATTTGTATCAGGCGGAGCCTGAATTCCGACCACCAATGTCGGAGGTGGTTCAGACATTGGTGCGGATGGTTCAGAGGTCAAGCATGAACTTGAGGGATGATTTTGCAGCCAATTCTCGTGGGACAGATGACTCTGATTACTAGTAAACTAGCCTGTTAATGTTATGGAGTCCTTACAAGTGTTGTGTAGAATTAATTTCCAAAATTAAGGTTGTTTTTTTCTTTTTATTATTTTATTTTCTAGTGCTGATTTTTCTTTTTATAAATTATTTTTTACAGTAGGTTTTTGATACTTAGATAGTTTTGACAATTTATTCTGAACTGCAAATGTGATAATTCTTTGATAGTGAAACACTTTATTTTGAGAAAAAATATGGTTCATAAAACAACAACGAAAACATAACAAACTCAGTTTTTTTCATTTTGTAAGAGTCAAATGAGAGATGTCAATTATATGTAGCATTATCTTTATATTTTTTATAAAAAAATTATTTCCGTGACTCAAACTCGTGACCTTCTAGCCACAAAGATAATGCATAAGAGAAAGAAATAAATAAAGGGTATAATAAATTACCACACTTTTTTATTTATAAATTTATGATATATTAAATTCATAATATATTTTATGATATATTGTATTTATTGGTGGATTTATAGTATATTTGAATTTAAACCTATTTATCCCATATAATAGATAACTTAGACATATACTTTTTTTCAATTAAATGAAATGTATGGATTTCAACAATAATAACAACAACAATACCAGTAACAAATTCTAGGGAGGTCTAATACTACGTAGGCTTACCCCTAACAAGTAGATAGTTTATTTTCAACAACAACAACAACAACAATACCCAGTAAAAATCTCGCTTTTGCGCAGGGTCTGGGGAGGTCCAGTAGTACGCAGCCTTACCCCTAACTAATAGAGAGGCTGTTTCTAAATGACCCACATATAGAGTAAAAGGAATATATATATATATATATATATAAGAAATAAATAAAAG
>JANIMX020000078.1:634697-655136 GCA_024582655.2 Erythroxylum kunthianum
GTAAATTTGGTGTTCTCTCTTTTATTTGCATTTATTATTGTGCATTGTATTATTTTTCGCTTTCGTTGCGCACAACAGTCAAGTACCTGCATCTTTGGTAGAGCCATATCTATAATTAAAATGACAAGTGTACCCGCATGGGTTTGGTTCATTTGGATACTTAACTCAATAATTGTTGAAGTCATTCCAACAGAAATTCCACAAAAAGCAAATATTCATCTGAGGGTACACTGCTAGTTAATTTGCGACCATTGAATTGTGAATGTGCCAACAAATTCATCCATGGTTTTAAATTTCGGTCCGGAACTGCTATTACAGTCTCGACGGTTATCGCGATTTGTTATAATTGCAGACTGCATTTACTGCAACCAGTCTGAGACGATTTGTTATGACTGCATTGAATTGTACTTGGCTTGTAATATACTGCGATTTGTTGTGATTGCAGACTGCATTTCCTGCAACCTGTCTGATTTGTTATGCAATTTAAAACCTTGATCTCCTGTTTACTGCAGGAAGTGAATATTGAAAAGGAGCCACTGCTGCGTTTCATTGTAATGGGGAGAAAAGGGCTCCCAGACCCTAGGAAGAGAAGCCAACCTTATTGGGGTTTTGTGGACTTGGTCACCACAAAGATTGATGATGTGAAGAGTGTCCTGAAAGGAGGTAATTGCTCTCTGAAGTCGGTTTCTGTTACTCTTCTTTTCAAAGAACTTACACATTACAATCAGCAACCTACGATTCGTGATTTTCAGAGGAATATGATACTTCAACAAGAGGGCATCGTCACAAGCCTCCAGCAAGAGCCATGGGAGAGGGTTTGTATCGTATAGTGAGGCACAATCCAGGCAAGAGAATGCACACTCACTTGATCTACAAGCTTGAGTTCCCTCCAAAAGACAAGGAAGATGAACCTCAGGAATCACTCAACATCGAACCTGAAGGCTCGTATCTGATACAAATAAAGAACCCTGACCAGCCTGGAACATCCCAGTTCAGGGGTCTCCAGAACAAGCGCAAAGCCACCTTCCCTGCTCATCTCCAAGGCCAGTTTGGCCACAAACGTTACTGTCCTGCAGACCCACCAGACTTCCTGAACTATGAAGGCTGTGAGTTCTTGCTTATATCAGCTTCTGATGACATAGAGCAGGAGTTGGGATTGGAGCTGAAGACAGAATGTGAAGCAGACCCTTCTTGTTCTGATCTGATGAAGAATTTTGGAGAGACGACTCCTACAAAGCCCCTCCTTGAAGGCACTTGGGATTGATCAATACGTGCTTATATCAGAATGTTTCAGATTATGCAAATGTTAGTAGTAGAGTTTGTGGTCTTTTGGTTGTAGAATCAATGTTTAGTGTAGAACTTTGAGTGAGTAGATTTTGTGTAGTATCATGAACTGAACAGCTAGTTGCAGATGTGCTCCAAGTGAATGGGAAGCTCTTGGTGATGTAAACTTAAGATATAAGAAATTATCATATAATGTTAATGTAACAAATGTTGCTTTGATGTAACATCATCAATAGGTTGGGCTTGAATTCGGTTTTTAGGTAGCAATCTGACTTGAGTTTTTATAAGATTTGAAATTCTGACAGTTTGATTTAAAAATTCGAAATTTATAAAATTGAATTTAATTGATTAAATTAAAAAAATTTCACCTTAAAAATTAAATTTAGTTTAATTAAATATATTATATTTTTAAATTTAATTATTAATAAAAGGTTAAAAGTTAAAATAATTTTAATTTGTGAATTTAACTAAAATAAGTCTAATTGAATTGAAATTAAGTAAACATTTTTAATATTTAGATTTAATTAAATTTAAATTTAAATATTTTGAATTACAAATTCAAAAACTTGAATTCTATTCAAATTATTGATATTACATCTAAAGTTTTTATTAAAAAATATGCTCTATTTTTTTATTTTAAACATTACTACAAGTAAATGTGGCTCCAAAAATTTTTTGATTACCATTCTAGATAATTATCATCATAAACTAAAAAGTTCTATTAAAATTATTATTGTCAATGAATGTAGAGCCGTCTTAGCTCAGCTGGTAGAGCGCATGGCTTTTAACCATGTGGTCGTGGGTTCGATTCCCACAGACGGCGGTTTGTGTCTTTGTTTTTGACATGTCTTGTCGTTTTCTTTTTCTCACCGTTTAAAACGACAATGGGACGTAACCAAAGCCCCTGTCTTTGACTCTCTCTCAGGGTTTTTAGCCAGAGAGCTAGGGTTTAGCTGATTCTATCTAATCTACAAAATTTTATCCAATGTCTACAAAATCCCTATTTGTACCCACAAATCTCCCATTCCCATCTCCAAAATCTCATCTTTTTTCTCATTTCAATCCCAAGTTCCTTCCCTTCTCTCAAAAGACTTCTCCTTTTCCTCTCCATCAAAGAACCCAATTCCCCAAATGCCATCAAAATCCAAACCCTAACACCAATGACAACCCATCCCTGTTCATCTCTCAACCTCAAGAAGAAGACCATTTGAGGGATGCCCAACATGCCATTTCACTTTTCCTTCAAGGACTTGGGGTCTCAGAGGAGGAATCCCATTCCATTGCGTTGAATTCGAAGAGATACGTGAAGATGTTACTTGATAGTGTGAGCGACTTGGAGGAGTGGAGTAAGTGGAAACATGGTGAAGGTGAAATGGGAGAGGGATTTGGAGATTTGGGGTTTGAGGAAAAGGTGGTCTACATGGCTAAGGAGAAAGGGGACAATGGAAAAGTTGCGTTCTTGGAGAGTATTGGGTTGAGTTTATCTTCGTCCATGAATGTTGCTCGGTACTTGTCTGGGGAGTCACTTCCAGGCCTCGTTGAGAAGGTAAGCATTAATTTCTCCTTTTTCTTAATGCGTATTCGGTGAATAACTCGCAAGCAATTTGGTTTCTCATTATTGTTTGTTGGAAAAATGTGTTATTTTCTGGTTCAAGATGTCTTATTGCTTAAAGAAACCCTAAAGACCTACTTCTATCAAAGAATAAGTTTAAAAGTTGCTCAAGGGTTCTTACTTTTTAGGCCTTATTCCATTGTTATGTTGCCATTTATTAAGCTTCTTATGTTTTATTTACCACTGCCAACTAATTGCTGATTTATAGCTGGACTACTTCCTTATTATGCATTTGGCTTATAGGTTAAATATATGAAGAAAATATTCTTTTCTGACAGTGATGATAAAGGGCTCACTGCAAAAAATGCACGACGAATGATGGCCCATTTATCAATACATATGGATGAAGATCTACAACAAACCTTGTCTCTTTTTGAAAAGGTATTATACGAAGAAAAAAAAATTCACTTGCATTTTTGACTTTCATGGCTGGAGATGCTACTATTGATTGAGCATGTTTATCAGCAACAATTTGAGTTGTCCATTTAATAGGCACCAGTGAAGATAGATTTTATTCATGATTTTAAGATCAGGTTCGTATTTTGTGGTTCAGATCGAAGCAAGGCGCGGAGGTTTAAATATGTTAAGTTCAACTGATGCCAGCTTTCAATACTTAGTGGAATCATTTCCACACATTCTTATGCTCTCGATAGAATCCCACGTGAGGCCTATGGTAGCATTTCTGGAGAGCATTGGAGTCCCCAAACAACGAGTTGGAAGCATATTTCTATTGTTTCCACCAATTATCCTCTATGACATTAAAATTCTCAAAAGAAAAGCTCTAGCTTTCGAGGAGGTAGATCTTCAAATTAAGGTTTTATATTACTGCCCCCAAAAATAGAAACTCAGTAGATACTTTTTCTATTGCTACTCTGTCAACGTCTTCGTTTAACCATTCCACTTACACTGTTCTTCAGATTGGCGTGGTTGGTAGAGACTTGGGTAAAGTGCTGCTGAAATACCCATGGATCTTTGCATCATGCATTCAGGAGAATTGCAAAGAGATCCTTTTGTTTTTCAGTATGATGAAGGTAAGTGTTGTGCATTTTTGAGAACTGGAGTTGTTTATCTTACTATTCACCATGTTCTTCTGGAGAAGTTTGGCTATTGCTTTTAGCTGTAATAATTATGTCCAGAGTTAACTGGAATCCAATTTGAAATAAAATGAGGGGAAGATAATTAATATCTAATTTCTGTGATTGCATTCACCTTCGAATATAAGCCAATATAGTTTAGAAATGCTAGTTTCAGTTTTTGGAGCCTTGCAATCTTATTGAGACAATAACTGGTCTTCCCTTCAAGTTGCCGTCTCTGCTGCCAGTGTCTTTCACTTCTATCCCTTAGATCTTATCTTCCGGTAAATATTTAGTATTCTACTTTGACAGTTGCGTACGACGTGAACTTCTGATACCAGGTACCAAAAGTGAGAATTGACAAAGCAATTAGAAGCTGGCCTCATATATTGGGTTGTTCTACCAGCAAGATGAAGGTGATGATAGAAGAATTTGCCCAGTTTGGAGTTACAAATGAAAAGTTGGGTCAGATTATTGCTACAAGTCCTCAACTATTACTGAGAAAACCCCAAGAATTTCTCCAGGTATATGGTTACTTTAGACTTCCACAAGCAAATCAACAGTTGCTTAATAAATTCTTTCCAACTTCAATTGCATGGTAAGGTGATGTTCTTATTTGGGTTTAAACTTGCCAAATTCACCTGCAGGGCAGTAATATGATAAACAAATGACTGTCTATCTGTGTACATTCTGAGTTGTTGTTTCTTGTTATGGCGTTTGTTTGCTCTAATCTTAGTTTTTGTAATCTTGTAAAAACCAGGATTGTGGTAACATTTTGAGAAGAAACTCTATAAGCTGGATGAAATATAAACACCACTTGCTGGCTATAGTGTCATTTTTAACAGAAGTGAAGATAAATCATAATGTTGAGTAGTCTCTTACTGGACTGTGCAGGTGGCTTCGTTTTTTGAGGAGCTAGGATTTGATCAAGAAACTGTGGGACGGATACTTGGCCGCTGTCCTGAGATATTTTCTTCAAGCATCGATAAGACACTGAAGAAAAAGGTTGAATTTCTCCAGTATGTTGGTGTTTGTGAAGACTATCTTCCTCGGGTTATTAGAAAATATCCAGAGCTGCTTGTATCTGACATCGATAGAACCTTAATTCCTCGGTAACTTTTTTATTCCAATGGCCACATACTCCAGGTCTTTAATCGCCATTGTTAGTTAGACGGTGGTCTTGGTCCTTATCAGTTATGGTAGATAGTAGTCCTGGTACTCACACGACAAGCTGTACTCTAATGATCGACAAAAACATGGGAAATACTTATCCACTTGTATACATAAACAGTTCAAAGAAATCCTTTACTGAGATCTACTTTTTCTTGATAATGCCCAGTTCTAGACATATACCATTATCATTATTTCAAGTTTCTGTCCTTTGGTTACTAAGATAACCTTGGTTGCTTGATGACAGGATGAATTACTTGATGGAATTAGGAATCTCTAGGAGTGATGTTGGATTCATGGTCCGTAGTTTTTCTCCATTACTGGGATACAGCATTGATGAGGTTTTGAGACCGAAGTATGAGTTCCTTGTGAATACCATGGAACGACCATTGAAGGAGGCAGTGGATTATCCTCGATACTTTAGCTATTCGCTGGAAAGGAAGATAAAACCCAGGTTCTTGTTTCTAAAGAGAAAGAACATCCAATGTAGCCTAAAAGATATGTTGGGTCTTAATAATGAGGATTTTGCTGCAAAGTTCTTGGATGCTGGAGAAGTTTATATTCCATCTTCCCCTTATCATCAATGAACTGCAAATACCTGGACCATACTAGCAGAGTAGCAGGTCTTCTGCACATAGCATACTGTAGTTGATTGTTGATAGAAGGTATCATATCTTACTAGTCCTGCAACAATCTAGCAACGAAAACCATAGAGGCGATCATGAAACAGAGACGAATTAATTGAGCCTTCTTGGTTATCAAATGGCTCGCCTATGGACTGAAGTAGCGGAACTGCAGAAACAATGGTGAATAAACACATCAAAGTGAATTCTAACGCAAACTTGGGCCAAGTTTCTGAGGCATTCTCAGATTCTGTCGAGGAAGAGCACATCGAACCAACAGAATGTCTGAAAAGTCCCGGTATTATGGGAATTCAAGAAGACTGCAACTAGTTAAAGAAATCCCAGAAAAGATCATGGGACTGACTAGAGAAGGATGTTTAGATGACCACAAAAGTAAAGGTTTTGCAGGTCATATATACCAAGTTCCAGGATGATTACTGCCTGTTTTGCTCTAGCTAAATTTATCTGAAACCGTCCTTTCTGTTCTTTCCTTTTGAATGAACCTGAAAGAACTTGTCAGGAAAAGCATTAGATTGCAGTATATAGAGATCTGTCTGAATTAGTAGAACAGCTTTTGTTCATTCATCTTCAAAGAAAAACCAAATGAAAAGAAACACTTCCATTGCTCACCCCTTCAGGCTTGTTTGAGTAAAACTGTGATTCTTTGAGCAACCATGACTGAAATTTAAATTAGATCGAATCAAAGTACTTGAATTCAAGTACGAATAAACATAAATATGCGAGTTCTTAAAGTTATTTTATCATTCTTATCCCTAATTATCTTAGCATTACTTAAAATGATTCCTGACAACAATTTGATTTGAAGCTTTTGGGAACATATTTTGATTCTGATTTTGACTTTCAAGCTTCACTAGGATTTCTCTACTCATGTGGAATTCCAATGAGTTGGTTGACTCATATAATATAATAAGACTTTAGCATTTAATGTGGACCACTGAATGCTTACAAGTTACAAAGGTTTTTGATAAGAAAATGACATATGGTTGAAGAGGTAAGCTTTTTATTGAAGTTGGTGAGTGTATAAGGAATTTCATTATTATTATTACTACTATTTATTAAAATAAAATAAAAACTATTCCTACTCTTGAAAAAATAAAATGATTATTTCTATTATAAATATGTTAACTTTATAAATCAAGATTTACTTTAGTTTCATGTCTTTTACTAGGTGTTGTTGTCGTCTTCGTCGTCTAAAATCTTGTCTTAAAATTTAATCCGGATATTATTATTATTATTCATTTTTGTTAATATTATAAATTTTATATATCCTTATTATATGTTAGATAAAATCTAATAAAAAATTCCTTATTTAATGTGAAAGATAAAAATAATTAAATAAATCCTCTTATTATATGAAAATATGTTGAATACATATAAAGGAAGGGAAAAATATAGCTTGAAATCCAACATGGCACTATCCTATTGGCTGGCTCTTGACATGGAAAATAAATTGGAATAAGAAAATTATTATTATTATGAAAATCTTAATTTTTATGTAAATAAATCGGAATAAGAAAGAGAGAAAGAAAAGTAGAAAACTGAAATATTTTCTCAACATTTACCGGAAAAAGTTTTCTCCTTATAAAATTGTTCCTCTCAAAGCTTTCTCCGAATTCTTACAGAGACCGAAACGGAGATACAGAGAAGGCGTAACCTTGTTCTGTTGATGGCTCTTATCTATCTTCTCTGACCGGTACTTGTTTTTCAGTCTCTGAAAGTTTCCGTCTTTTTAACAGATCTCTCTGTTAATGGGCTTTCTGATTTCGTTTGCAAGTTGGGTTTTTGATCGTAATGTTGAAGTTATAGATGATTTTTGCAATTGGGTTTTGTGGGATTTCTTTTGTAATCTCGGATCTTAATGGTTTTGGGGTGTGTTTGATTGCTAAGAGAAGGTGAGAAAATTGTAGACAAGGGCAATGTTTTTGTGTGTACTGATTTTTCTTTTTCTTCCCTTTTTGGTGTTTTGTTGATTTTTTTTTCTTTTTATATATACTCTGGACTAAAATAAAGGATTTGTTGTGTCTTCTGGGAAAAAATATTTCTTTTTGCCGAAAACTAAACTGAAAAGTTCCTGCAGAGAATTCTATGACTTGATGTAGTTGTTGTAGGATTTATTACTGAAGTTAGTTCTTTAGTGTCTTTAATTAGTGGTGCAAAGTGGGATTCCTTTTCCAAATTCCTTGGCGTCTTGGGAAGGATTCCTTTAATTTGGAAACCTTATCCAGATTCATGTTGTATTGAGTACAATCGAGGAAATGTATGAACTTTTGTGTCACAACGTGGGAAAGACAATGAAATTATGTCAGTGATTCTATTGTAAGAAAGGTCGCTAAACCACCAGTAGTTACAAAATGCCGAAGCTGCATAAATCTGTTAAAAATATCTTGAAAAAGAGTTTCCAATATACAATTGTGGCCATCTTGTGGACTTCTGATCGCTGTCTCTTTGTTGCTTGTGATATGCAAGTGTAATTATAGATTGAAAGTTGCAGGCTGGTGCTATATTGTTGGAAATAATAAGAAGTAGAATTTATGTTAATCTAGATCTGTTTTTTCTTTTCTTGTACTTTGCTTGGTCTGTAGATTTTTGTATATTTCTTTGAGTTGGAGAGGTAAACTCTTCAAAATGCAGAGAAATTCCTTTTGATTGTGTTTGTTGTGTTCATCTTCTGATTTTCATTTTTGCGGATTGTAGAGGATATATATGGTCAAGGGAATCTGCAAGGTGCAAATTACTTTTTCTGATGATTGAGCCGTTCTCTTTCAGGGGCTGACTTCTTTGTGGTAGCTGGAATTAACAAGACAATACATTCAAGTCTTATTTCCGTTATATCATATGAACAGAAAGACCTTTCATTTGATAAATCAGAGTAATCAAAATTCAGCGACCTGCTTCTGGGGGCAACTTGCCCCAAGGCAGTGAGTACAATACTTTCCCTGTTGCTCGAAGGGTGAACTCTTCCCATACAATGATGATGGATGATGACATGGAGGGCGGTAATTTGGGGCCTTATCAAGAAAGGCCAAGGATATTCCCCAATATGCGTAGTAAAACATATACTCCATGGGTAAAAAACTATTCAAACTATCATGTAATTATTTCAACGTATAATCATCATGCTGAAATATGTTTATTTAAGGTGTAATTTTAGTGGTTTCTAGTGTTTTATGTGGCCCTATAGCGATGTATTTTTTCTCCTTGCATGGACTAACTGACTCTAACATTTGTGCAGATTTTTCGTGTTCTAATGAGAATAAATGTTCGCGTTCTAGTAGTGCTTTTGATCTTTGTTTTTGGAGCAGTCTTCTACATTGGAGCAAGTACCTCTCCAATCATAGTTTTTGTGTTCACAGTTTGTATTATCAGCTTCCTCTTGTCATTATATCTAATGAAGTGGGTATTAGCAAAGGATGAGGGTCCTCCTGAAATGCAACTGGTATATCTTCTGGCTTTTGTTTAGATAAATGCTAATTTGTCAAGTATTGTAATTTTTCCCATTTGTTAGATAGGTCAATATATCTTTTATTCTTTGTAGAGTTCTGAAGCTATTTTGATATGATTTCTACATGTTATCATTGCTATAGCTTGTCATTGTACCCTGTCTACATCTATTTTAAAGCTCTACTTTCTCAATAAAAGTTCAAAAGTTATGATTGGTTGCTTGTTTACAAGTCTGAGGATACACTGGTACATAATCTTTTTAATACTTGTTGGATTCTTTCCCTAAACTCATGTTTTTTCTTTGTAGATATCAGATGCAATACGTGATGGAGCTGAAGGCTTCTTCAGAACCCAATATGGATCAATTGCTAAAATGGCATTTTTCCTGGCATTGGTGATTCTTGGTATATATATGTTTCGAAGCACAACTCCTCAACAGGAATCTTCTGGCCTTGGGAGGTGACAACATGTTTAGATAATTTTATGAATTTTGCTATCATGCTTTCTGCTTGCTCACAATCGGTCGTCTTTTTCCCTCGGTGATGCAGGTCAACATCTGCTCTTATAACTGTTGCTGCATTCCTGTTTGGAGCTTTGTGCTCAGGTGTTGCAGGCTATGTAGGAATGTGGGTCTCAGTTCGTGCAAATGTTAGAGTATCTAGTGCAGCAAGACGATCAGCTAGGGAGGCGCTGCAGGTTGTCCCTTTTGTGGTACACTTTCTTCTGGGCATATATTTATCTCATAATTAGAACATATGGCATGCAGATATCTGTTCGTGCTGGTGGTTTCTCTGCTCTTGTGGTTGTTGGTATGGCTGTTATTGGCATAGCCATCCTCTATGCCACATTTTATGTTTGGCTGGAAGTGGATTCTCCGGGTTCAATGAAGGTTACTGAATGTGAGTTACACTTTCTCCTTACCATATGTACCAATGTATTTTATATCTGCAGTAGACTGAAAGGGAATACTTCTTTTGCTAGTTGAGGAGAAAAGACTGCTAATGGTTTTCCAGCTTGCCATCTATTTGTTTGTTAAGATCTGCTTGTACCGTTAAGTTTTAAGGAACCAGTTATTTTTGTTGAAACAAGTTTTCTTGACTATGGAAGTAGATTTTACTTCTATTGCCAAATTAGGATGTCCTGTTTAATATGTTCTCTCCATGGAAGTAGATGGTCGAGGATGAGTTCCCATTTTGACTGTATATTGAACTATTCTATACTGTTCACTTAGAACAGTATGTATTTGCAGGATTCTTAATGACTGTGTTAACATTTGTGCAGTAATTTTATGATGCTTGATTTTTTGTTGATCTTCTCTTCCAGTGCCTCTTCTGCTTGTTGGATATGGATTCGGAGCTTCCTTTGTTGCCCTGTTTGCTCAGTTGGGTGGAGGCATATTCACAAAAGCAGCTGATGTCGGTGCTGATCTTGTTGGAAAAGTAGAGCAGGGAATACCTGAAGATGATCCTAGGAATCCTGCTGTCATTGCAGACTTGGTAATTCAATATTCTTTTGTTTTCTTGTTTATCTAGTGATATAACTGCAGCTATACAATATGTTTTATGTAATTCATTATTTTTCTGCAACTTGAAGCATGTAAAACAAATAATATTTAGAAAGAATCATACATACTTTCTCTTACATAGAAGTTCTTTTTTCTCTTTTTCCCCTTTTAATCCCTTCATTATTATGCTGAAATGGTCATTTGATGAAATTGATAAATTGTTTCATAAAAGGTTGGAGACAATGTGGGTGATTGTGCTGCTCGAGGTGCTGATCTTTTTGAAAGTATTGCAGCTGAAATAGTAAGTGCTATGATATTAGGGGGAACAATGGCCCAGCGATGCAAAATTGAAGGTAAGGGTACTCACTCGTTCACCTTGAACATGTCTGAACTTTTTCTCTTCGGTGGAACTTTGTGAAAGAAGCCAACATTGGTGTACTGCAGTTATGATTCTCCATTATGAATGCATTCATCATATGATATGCTTATTAGGGGTTTCATAGGAGCATTTTCATTAAGCTAGGTGTACCTTAAGAGAGCCATTCCTTTGTTGCATCATAGCATGTTTTCTGCTATTTGTGTTCAGTGAGTGCTTCCCTGAACAGAAAGAATATTTGCGCTGAAGTATGCTCATTTTTCTCGCAGATCCATCGGGCTTTATCTTGTTTCCGCTTGTTGTCCATTCTTTTGACCTGATTGTATCTTCTGTTGGAATTCTATCAATAAGGGGCACTCGTGATGCTAGTGTCAAATCTCCTGTTGAGGATCCTATGGCAATTCTTCAGAAAGGATATTCCATTTCAATAGTTTTGGCTGTTATCGCATTTGGTGCAGTAATACATCTGCTTATTCAAATCCTTTCACTTTCCTTTTGAAGTGTTAATGTTCTTCCTTTAATACTGAACTTGATGAAGGTTTGGAAGTTTGCTGTTTCATGTTGTTGGCCTGTATTCTGACATTTGGTTATGTATACTGTTGAATTTTGTCTGTGTAGTCAACCCGTTGGATGCTTTATACAGAACAAGCACCATCAGCATGGTTTAATTTTGCTTTGTGTGGATTGGTTGGCATCATAACAGCATATGCTTTTGTCTGGATCACGAAGTACTACACTGACTACAAGTATGAGCCTGTGCGCACCTTAGCTCTTGCCAGTTCTACTGGTCATGGCACTAACATTATTGCAGGAGTTAGTTTGGGGTTGGAAGCAACAGGTCTTCCAGTTCTTGTCATAAGCATATCCATTATTTCAGCATTTTGGCTGGGCCACACATCAGGACTAGTGGATGAATCTGGAAGTCCTACTGGTGGATTGTTTGGTACAGCTGTGGCTACTATGGGAATGCTCAGCACAGCTGCTTACATCCTTACTATGGATATGTTTGGCCCTATAGCGGACAATGCTGGTGGAATAGTGGAGATGAGTCAGCAGGTAAGTGTTGCTTTTCATTTCTCTTGTTTGAAACCTAGGTTAATCAGTTGTATGACATATTCCTGTCTTGTTTCGACTGTCCAGCCAGAAAGTGTGCGGGAGATCACAGATGTTCTTGATGCAGTTGGGAACACCACAAAAGCTACTACCAAAGGGTTTGCCATTGGTTCTGCTGCTCTTGCTTCTTTCCTTCTATTTAAAGCTTACATGGATGAGGTTGCTACTTTTGCTCATGAATCTTTTGATCAGGTTAGCCTTCAATAGTTGGGAGCTCTGTCTTTGTTTTACATTTCGTTTTCCCCGTCTTGTTGCTTTACTATTGCCATTTCCCTTGTACTTTGATTGACTTTTCAGGTCGATATTGCCATTCCCGAAGTTTTTATCAGTGGACTGTTAGGTTCAATGCTAATATTTGTATTTAGTGCATGGGCCTGCTCAGCGGTCGGCCGGACTGCTCAGGAGGTTGTTAAAGAAGTAAGAAGACAATTTATTGAGAGACCAGGTATCATGGTAAGTATATGTTCCCAGATAAAGTTTTGCATTTTTATTTTGCTTTTGGGTTACAAGTGATGCATTAAAGTGGGAATATCTTCTGATTTTGTAATTTGATTGCGATATGAATGATTCATTCCTCTAATATATTATGACAGGAGTACAAGGAGAAACCAGACTATGGCCGGTGTGTTGCAATTGTTGCGTCAGCATCTTTGAGAGAGATGATAAAGCCCGGTGCTTTGGCTGTCATTTCACCTATAGTTCTTGGTATGTTGATTATCTCCATTTTATTTGTTTTCTTACCGTTTTTTGGTCAATTATGGTGGATTATTCATGACGTTCTTATCATTATTGAAACAACACTTGCAAGCCATAGATAGCCGAAGAAACTATATTAAACTCCTAGTTATGGCAGTTTATCTACTCGAGATGCTTCATTGGAACATGCTGTTGACATAGATAGTGTGCAACTGTCTTCTTTTCTATGAAACACTGTAATTGGGATTGGTGATTATCTACTTGACAATGACTTTTTGACATATCGCAAGCTTATTTGGTTAGTAAGATATTCTCAACAGCACATGATTTTGGCAGTCCTGTTCGTAGTACCTTGCAACTTGAAAAGCACCATATCTTCATCTTCTTGAATTAAGTGTTCTTCTTTTCCAGTATTTATGAGCTTGATCATGGACACATGGCTGAAGTATGCTCAAATGACTTGCAGGCATTCTGCTACGAATGTGGGGTTACTATACAGGACAGCCTCTACTCGGAGCTAAAGCTGTGGCTGCTATGCTAATGTTTGCAACAGTTACAGGCATTCTCATGGCTCTCTTCCTGAACACAGCAGGCGGTGCATGGGATAATGCAAAGAAGTATATTGAAACAGGCGTTCTTGGAGGCAAAGGGAGTGATTGTCACAAAGCAGCAGTTACTGGGGACACGTAAGTTTTTGAGACATACCCTGATCTTTCCCTATTAGAATTGAGGCAGCAGTCATTGATGACCCTATGATATAGTCAGAGCTATATCAAATCCCTGGCTATTTATGCTTCATCATTTACTTGCAGATTTTGTGACCCTATGTATAATTGTAATGTTTTGTGCTTGCAGTGTGGGAGACCCTTTCAAGGATACAGCTGGACCTTCACTTCATGTCCTGATAAAAATGCTGGCAACGATAACACTTGTCATGGCTCCCATCTTTCTGTGAGTTGTTAATATCTACCGAAATTCAATTCGGGTATACCGCACCCATCACCCTGGAGTCATTAGATATTTTGCAGATATACGGATAGGTATTTTGGTATACACCAAGGGTGCCTGATTGTTAGTGATACTGAATTATTCAGTTCTCAGATCATAATAAGTGATGATAGTTAACAAGATCATTATAATTGCCAAGTAGCTGCAGTTTCTTTTTTATTCTTGTACTCCAAGCACGACACAAATGATGTATGCTCATTGAGATTCTCTCAGCCAGTTCTCATCTTCTGGTTTACCCTTGTTGCATTTGATCGGTTTCGGATTATATACATGAAAGGAGGAAATGGTGTTCACAGGTCATGAAAACTTGGATCACATTGTTCCGTTCTTAACAAGGTATGGAGGAGACAACAATGTCTGAATTGCTAAGAATAATATCACATAGGGAAAGTAAGAATCTTCATCATTATTATATCAGCTTTGTTACTGTGACATTCTTGCTGTCCTTTGCCATACCAAAACTAATATCTCATTGCACCATATGACTATGCTTCCTCCATCATCATGCCTCCCCATTGCTAATGTTAATTATAAGAATCTGAAACACTCAGGCTTTACTAATTATAAAAATCTGAAACGCCAGGCTTACCAATGCTCTGAATTAGGGTTGATATTTTGATTCGAGTTCGGTTTAATTAAAATAATATTATTTCATTTGAAATTCCCTTCCAGGTCTAATAAAAGAAATAATATTTCAAGTCTGAATCAGTTTGTTCTCAACTCTAATCAGAAAATCAAAAGGCTTAATTGAAGATTTAGTCAAGAATGCAAACTGAGTAAACAACTTGATTATCCGTTCTGGATCAAACTTAAACAGGACAAAAATAAGAGATGAGATGAAAACAAGAACAAGAGCTTGACCAAAAAACGTAAGAAAAATAAGCTTGGGCTTTGCTGTGACAAGTCGAAGCCTCTTTCCTCTGTTAACCTATTTGTACAATTCATCCTTGTATTAAACCTCTCCCTACACGGCATCGAATAACCTTATCTGACCCTCTAGCCTGACGGTTTCTGCTAAAGATTTGCACTTTCAGGGTTTTAGAGTCTCTGTCCCCTTCAAACTCTCAAACCCTGAAACAACATCTGGGAACTATCAAATGGAAAAGCCAACAATATCAGATGCAACCCCTCAGACCCCTTCAAAACAAAACAGAAACAGTGAGAAACCCACAAAGCAAAAGCTTCCAACCCCTCAAGATCTTATATCCCACTACCAAACCCAAGGCCTAGACTCCCAAGAAGCATCCATTAAGGTTATTGAAGACCTACAGAATGTGTTAATCAGGGTCATCTCTGCCAACAACAAGACAAAGAAGGAGAAGCTCATAGGTGAGACATCAAGGAAAGTGGATGTACTTAACAGCAGAGTCGCAGTTGTTGACCTGAAGTTGGATTCAAAACCTGGTTATATTGAAACTTTGGCTCTAGGGGTCGCTTCTGGGGCTGCTTTGAAAGGAATTGAGAGTGTTTGGCCTCATGTCGCTGGTGGTTTTGCCCAGATATGGAGTGCTGTTAGGAGTGTCACCAAACCTCCTACTTCTCCTCCTCCTTGATTGAAAGAGCCTTGTGCTTTGCTTATTATTTCTAAAGTTTTGCGCTTTAGAAATGCATAGACTGTGTAAAAGATTGTTCTTTTGCAATGGAAAAACAGAATATGATTATTTATTGATGGATTATGGTGGACATTTTGTTAATGATTAAAGGGCTATTCCTCTATGTTTGTGATTTCCATCTCCTTTTTATAAGTGATGATTAGTGATAGAGTTTGGATCTTTATCAATGTCTGTTCAAAGGACTAATTTTCTGTGAAGGGTTTGTGAAGATGGTTTCTGTGAGTGCATCTCTTTGGTTATTGTTATTGTGGTGATTTGTGATAAAAGTTTGGAATTTTATTAGTGGTTTGACTTGTGCTGATGGAACTCCAAATTCTAAATCTTTTTTCTTTCAAAGAAAATGAAACAAAGGTTAGCTACTTATGGATAATCCAACCGCCATTAATGTCCATAGGTGAGAGGAGGAAGTTCTCTTTCCATTATTACCTGTTTTTACATGCGACGAAACCATCTTTTCTGTGATTTTCTGAATTTTCCACAGCCACATCACAAGTGACACTATCACACTCCAACCCCACCGCCGCGGCTACTGCCGCCAGGACCATCGTATCCGGCGGAGGATCATTATGAGCTTCCCTTTTTACACTTAACTCCGGTCTCCACTTCTCCACCTTATCCATCTTGCAAAAAGCGAGACAATTAGCCAACAACAGAAGTAAAAGCTTTAAGCTTTGAGAATGAAAGCTGTAGCTGCTCACTGTCAGAAATCTTCAAAATCCAACAAATCTGATCTTGAGGTGAGTCAAATTTGTGGCTTTCATGACCCTTATCACTATGTGTGAAAAGCGTGACCTTTTAAACTTGAACTGTGAAATGTTCACAATGTTTCTCAAAGTGTGAGAACCATTTTAACCCAATTCAAGACTGCTCCTACCAAACAAAGTACCAGTCAAGGGTGTTTCATGGAAAACTCCTCTTATCATGGTTTATAGTTCAACAAATGGCTCGTATCTATAATCTCGTTTTTCAAAAAAAAAATTCTAAGATTCGAAGTGGGGTTGTGAAGAATAGGCCAATGCTTTAGACTTTGGAATTAGGGGACTTGATCATTAGAACTGTATTATGGATAGGATAGGATGCAATTGTCAGGTGATGTGTCCAAAGATAATAACTTTGCATGTACCTCCAACTGCACATGAAACTTTGGAGATGTGCACTTTGCATCAAAATCAAAATCTTGAACTCTCTTGTGGAAAACAAATCTGAATGGCAGGGTATTCACCACCAGGTTTCTCTGTTGAGGTGACTGTTGAATTGGGAGCTAGTATTGATTTCTAGGCTGTTGGTTTTGTGACAAATTCTGTATTGACTTGGAAAGTTTTAAAGTCTGTGCCTATATAGACATGAAGGAATTTGTAGGATTGGAAGAGAGCTAGGGATGACCATCCCACCTCACAAAGTGTCCTTTCCTTCCATCTTCTATGGTCTGCAGGTCAACATAAGCATTGCTCTGGCAGATGCTGACTTATGGAGTCTTTAGTTCTACGTCCTTCCTGCTGTTGAGTCTTGATTTTCCAAGCAACTTCACAGTCACTAGATAGGAGTAACTTCTTAAGCAATGAAATTTCTCCCTGCTCAACATATTCATCATTTCAAGTTGTAGCCAACATGTTGATGTACTTTGAATATTCATAAGGTTCCATCTTTTCAGTATTTTGCAGGAAAGATGTGTATCCGTGGAAGTGTTAGAGTGCTTATATGAGATGAGCACTTGCTTTTTGCCTTTTAACTTTTTATATGAAACAAACTAGAAGTCAGCTATAAAGTCTAGTGATGTTTTATAAAAGAGGACCAGCATACCCCACCATAGACTCAAAAAGATACCAACTTTAACCTAATTTACCTTGGCGACTTTTCCAATAGATATTGGATTGCAAGGAGGAGCACCAATTGCCTCAGAGGAGCAACTGAACTTCGTCTTTTCAGGACTTTTTCTTCGTTTAGAACCTGATACGGTTTGCAGAAGCAGGTATGAACTTTGTCAAACCTCTGATAAGTTTGCTAGACCCACTTCTTTCATTTCTGGATGATTTAGAAACAGAAGAAGGTATGCATATGCTTCGATTCTTCTTAATTCCTTGTGATTGATATGCCAGGTTCTTTTGACTTGGCAGTTTCCCCTTGTTCAGTTATATGATTCAATCCGTCCATAACTGGAAAGTTTCTTCTATTTTTTGGTGTTTATATTTTATTTATGGTCTTATTGATGTCCCTTGTGGTGGCAGTTTCCCCTTGTTCACCCAACCCTCGCAAAGCGAGGAACTGGGTTTGTTATGGTTATATTTATGTTATGGTCTTATTGATACATGATCAATGTTTTACAGAACAATCTGATGAATCCGAGCTTGTCTTCTTATGATAAACAAGCATCATATAGCAAAATGGACAGTGATATCATGATTGATATTCTTCTTCGGCTACCCTTAATATCGTTGCTGCAGTCAAGGTGCGTCTGTAAATGGTGGAAGAATCTTATATCTGATCCTGTTTTCATCTCCGAGTACTCACGGAGAAATCCGCATCGACATCTCTCGGGATTCTTTTTACAGAAATTCCTGTTTCTTGAAATTTATTCAAAGCTAGAATTCATCACATGTGAAGGAGAAGCTGATTCTGCTCCTAAGCCAACTCTATCTTTCATAGGAGATGATAATGGTGTCTGCATTCAACATTCGTGTAATGGCCTTCTCATCTGCAGCAGCTTTCGATGTCACGAAGAAGATCGAAAATACTACATTTGTAAACCCACCACCAAGCAGTATAAGCCTCTTCCCAAACCCAATTGCAAGTCAGTATTTGGCATTAACATAGCATATGATCCTCAAGTATCACCTTACCACAAAGTCATCTGCATCTGTGATTCTCAACTTTCAACAAGACATCGATGCATAAAGATATACGATTCAGCCTCAGGTTCCTGGAAAGTTGTAAGAAACTTTCGATTGGCTTCCTACGATCTGATATTCAACCGAGGTGTATACTGGAACGGTTCATTACATTGGGTTGGAAAGGGGAACTTATCTCTTCGTTTTAACATTGAGAAGGAACTCATGTTCAGAATGCCAATGCCTCCAATTCCTGAAGGATGGTCAGAAAGGAGATTGGCATATTTTGGCAAATCGGGTGGCCACCTGTATCTGATTGAGACCTATGGTCCTAACACTACAAGGTTTGATGTGATGGAGATGAAGAGTGACTACTCTGGTTGGTTTGTCAAGTACTATGTTGATCTTGGTTCATTGGCACTCTCATTCCCGGAAATGGTAAGAGATGATGTGCAGCCTGTTCATCGTTACCTGTTCTCTGTGTTACATCTGGTTGATCGCCAATTAGCAGACAGAGATGGATCATACATGGTTCTACACATTCCAGGCAGTTTCATTTTGTACAATTTTGAAGATGGATCCTTCACAAAGCTTCACAACTTCTCATATCAAGTTTGCAGCTTGGATAGGAACCTTGGATTATGGTATTCATGGGAGTCTGTGTATCCATATGCAAACAATCTATATTACATGTAAAGTGTATCTTAATCTTTCTGTCATTGAATAATTAAGAGAAAAAAGGAAATATGGTGGAAAAAGTTGGATTAATCGTTTCTGTTTTAATTTTAGACTCATTTAGGATCAAATGCAGCATCTAAGTGAATAGAAAAACTTTGTTTATAACCTTCATCATATTTGCAAAGCCATTACTTTTAAGGGTTGGTTTGACTAGGGTGACAACATATAGGATTTGGATTTTAGTATTGGCAACAGGTCGAGCTGGACTTCTTAAAGATTGAGTTCCAAAAAGATTTCAGACCCAAGTTTGAACCCGAACTTTAGAAAGCTTTAGCAATACGAATCAAGTTGACTCGTATTTTTTTTATAATTGATCTATTATAAATTTTTTTAATTAATTTAAAATTAAACTCAATTAAATTTAATATCAATATTTAAAAATATATAATTTAAAAAAATCTTGATTATAATTACACATTTAACAACATTTGCCACCAAATTAGAAATTTTTTGAAAGATACCAATAAATTTGTTTAAGAAAAAAAAAAGATACAGAAAACCTGAACCTTATCCTCAGAACGTACCCGTTCAGTCACCACTAATATAAAGAATGATGAACTAATAACAGAAAGTAACGGAAATGGTAAAAGAAAACAAAGAAAGAGAGCGACAAAGTTCAGTTCTTTGCATTAAGTAAGCTTGTTTAGAGTTACCCTTCAGGTTTCTTTCCTTTTGTTCAGGAATTACGTTTGAAAAAGAAGACAAAAAGCAATGTTAATAGTAGCAACCGTGGCAACAAGTAGTGTTGGAATTCTGGGAGTTCGAGTTCTGTGCTCTGGTTCTAAACCAAAGCATGGGTTTGGTCCCAAAAAGGGTAGCAAGAAGAAAAATGTACCCTTTTAATAAAATTTAATTCTTTAGTCTTTTTAATAGCTTGCTAGTGAACCAGATCATTCTTCCATAATACATGCATAAAATTGTGTTTTGTAAGGAGGGTATGTTGTTGTTGTGAAGGAAAAGTAAAGGTTGGAGCTTTATTTGGAGCATACTATAGCAAATCCTTTATTGGTAGTGTCTTGACTCCTATGATTAAAGAAATATCACCTTTTTAACTGGATTGTATTGTTACTTTGAAATTACTTTAGTTTGTTATGTTATAATGGTTTTTTTTACGTTAATCAGACAGAGAGAGTCACTATTACAAGGGAGGAGAAGGGCACATCATTACAACAAAGGTATGCTTGGAATTAAGAAGTTGAATGTATGAACTAACTTACCTTAAAAGAAATTACCTTAGTAAGCCCGACTTCCATACATCCTGTTGTTCATGATATGTCGGATTGTCAATAACGTGCATTTTCGCATTCCTAACTTGCTCCTGGAAGTTGTGTGTGTTTTCCGT
>JANIMX020000078.1:676921-696056 GCA_024582655.2 Erythroxylum kunthianum
AGAAGATGCAACCGATCAGTCAACTTTCTACTTCTGAAACAGTTGCACCTCCTTTTCAGCTCAAGCTTCAAGTCCCTGACTTCGGTCTTGCTATTAAAGTAAGTGGATTCTTTTTATTTTCACGGTTTGAGTTGAAGAACATGAATTTCTTTTGCTTGAAAATTGCGTATTATGATCTTTATAAGTTTGTTGTGTTTATACTTACTGAGATATTGAAAATTTTGGATAGGAGACAGTTGTGGATTCAGAGTCTTGAGGAGATTTTTAGTTGGATAGAAATTAATCAAATGTGGTTAAAGTTTGGTTGAAGTGTTACCTTACTTTCAAATTTTGGTGGGCATGGCTATTGTATATCTTTCTAAATGTTCAGTCTGTCACGTCTTTTGTTTCTGATATCTTTACCACTCTCACTGCATTTAGTTAAGCATGGTTTTCAAGTGTTTGAAGATGTCTGTTGTAATAAACCTTAGAATTGGTGTTTTGGAGGATAGAGAGGTGATTATAGTGATGATGAATCTTGTTAGTTTAGGGGTTATATGCATTTCTATTAAAGGATCTTGGATTTCTAGGGGACAGCACGAACATGGCTCTAACAATTCAATGTTTCCATAAATGCGCAGCACGAATCAATTTGTTGAGCATGAGCTTCACTATGGTTGCAGAGGGGAAATGACTACAAGCATAACTTTTTATTTGGTCTTTGTATGATTTAATTGTGAGCTTGCATTGTACTAAGTGAAAACTCATGATTAGAAAATCCTTAGTTTACTATGGTGAGTTGCAAGGGAAATATGAACCTTTATCAGAATAAGATAAAGGTTTCTGCTTGCTCGTATGATTGCCAAAAATTCTGCAACTACTACAGCTGTTTTATAAGTTACTTGTGATGAATTTTCTTTTCATGTATGGTTAATCTACATTACCTCCTTTGCTCTTTAGCAAATTCTCCATACAAAGACAGCAATTTACTTCCAGGGGGTTGGCAATATTTACTTAATTTTGTTGCGACTCAGGGTTTCCTGAGGACCAGAGAAGTTGGCGAGTTTATCAGTGGGGCTTTAGCAGGAGCCATGACCAAAACTGTTCTTGCTCCTTTGGAGACCATCAGGTTTCTTTTACATGTTTATTATTCTACTTTCTTTTTTTTAACATGAAAATTCATTTCTTATGTCCATTTAAATTACTTGATGATATTAGAGTATGTGGATGCACAGTAAATGAATGGCATTGCATGCTGTGGTGCCATTTTAAAACTTTTAAGGAGATATTAGGACTTGCGTTTGCAGCTTGTTTCAGTTGTAAAATGCCAGAGATCGGTTGGACTTATTTTTCTCACAGTGAAGTAATATTGGATATCCATTTTTCTTGAGCTCAGTTATTATTTATGACTCCTGGTTGATGGACCTTATTGACACATGGGTTCAGTTTATTTCAAGAAGTTCTATTAGCATATAGGTTTGCTCAGTAATATGTTGTATTTCATGGGAAATCGATGATTTCGAAGAACATTTTCTAATTTGTATCATGTGAAATATGTAGAACCAGAATGGTGGTCGGTGTTGGATCAAAAAACATATCACGTAGCTTCTTGGAGATAATTGAGAAGCAGGGTTGGCAAGGACTGTGGGCAGGCAATGCCATTAACACTGTTCGAATCATCCCTACGCAGGCCATTGAGCTCGCAACATTTGAGTGTGTCAAGCGAGCAATGACATCCGCACAAGAGAAATGGAATCAATCTGACTGTCCGAAACTGCAAATTGGTCCTATTAGTTTCAACATCTCCCTCTCCTGGATTTCTCCAGTTGCTGTGGCTGGTGCTGCTGCTGGAGTTGCTAGCACACTTGCATGTCATCCTCTTGAAGTTCTAAAGGTACCGATATTAATTTAAGCCATAAGCAAGCTTTAACTAGTTGCCTGGCTGAAACAGGAACAACAGGAATTAAGATATCTTGACTATGATCTTTCTCTTATTGTGAGTCTAAATTATGAGTGTAGATGTCTCCCTTTTTTTAGCATAAAACTGATCATTTTCCTTGGGGTTTCCTACAGGATCGGTTAACTGTAAGTCCTGATATATACCCTAGTTTAAATGTTGCAATTAGCAAAGTATACAACAATGGAGGCATTGGTGGCTTCTATGCTGGTATTTCGCCCACGCTAATGGGCATGCTGCCGTATAGTACATGCTATTATTTCATGTACGAGACACTGAAGACTTCATATTGTCAATCAAAACACAAGAAATCGTTAAACCGCCCGAAGATGCTTGTGATTGGAGCTCTTGCAGGTGAGAAATTGATACTATTTTAGCTTGCTTCTGCCTTAATCTCCAGAGTTAAATAATTAACAGCTTCTAATTTGATGTTGACATAGATGATGATATTTAGTTAAAAGAATGTTGAAACCATTGGTTCGAAGTCTTGAGTATTGAGCTCTAAGTGTGACTGTGCTTATGTTTTGGCAGGTTTTACAGCTAGCACAATCAGCTTCCCGTTGGAGGTCACCAGAAAACGACTAATGGTCGGAGCACTGCAGGGTAACTGTCCTCCCAACATGGCAGCAGCACTGTCAGAAGTCATCCGAGATGAGGGCTTGAGGGGCCTTTACAGAGGGTGGAGTGCAAATTGTCTAAAAGTTATGCCTGCATCTGGCATCACTTGGATGTTTTATGAAGCTTTTAAAGACATATTACTTGTCGAGAAACGACTCCTTTAACTGCTACTGGAACTTCGGCATGGCTCCTTCTTGAGCAGCCTATTGCTCTCCTCTCTCCACAAACTTAATTTAGTACAGGCAGTCCTAGCAAACCTGCAGGTTGCTGTATGCAAGATTCAGGGTTGATGATGACCTTCTCCTCACCAACAAGGTTCCAAGCTTGAGGATATTTGCTTGGGCAACTTTTTACTTTTCATACTCATTGCAAGTTCTTGACAAAAATTTGATAGGTGAGTCAAGTACCTTAATATCATCAACTTCTAACATGTACCAAACAGATTCTGATATTACCAATGAAATTTTGCTTTCCATAACAAGACCCTTTTGCATTTATGTTCTTCATTTTGGTCATCTCCCTTTCTAAGTGAATAACAAATTGAATTGCTGGTAGTTGTTGGTAAGTGAGTTTTCAAAAGTTCTAGTGAAGTGGAGGGTATATACCAGATATGGAAAATTAGAAAGTGTTGCCTTTTCACAAATTTGTATGCTTTCCAATGACCATACCATGGAAGATAGACTTGTCAATGGATACAACTTTACTTGATGGCCTTTTGAGTAGAAACTGAATATCAATTCTAGAGTGAATTTATAAATGATGAGCAAGTTTGAGGCTTAATAAAAATCACCAGTTTTGCTACAAATTTATCGTTCTTCTCTTTCTCAAGTAGAATTACTGGGATACATGCAAATGATTGATGAAATTAACCTTTTATCAAGCATGGTATAGCATAAGTCTTTAAGGACTGTTACTCTGCCTTTCAATCCACACTACTACTATGAAAAGATTCTCTCATTTCCTACTAGAAAGATACTGAGACGAGAAAAATTGCAACTCCACAACAATTCCGTTCTAATCTCTTAAAGTTTGCACTCAGCAAATTGCATCACAGTCTGATGAAACAAAATAACTAGAAGTAGCAAGAACACTAGAATCTAGTTCTTACATTCCAACTATGGCTGTTGTGATAGGGTCATCATGAATATAGTCTGAATTTACAGAAAGAAAAGTACAATTTGGAGCTATCAATATGATGAAAACAATGGCAATAGCCTAATTTCCTTGATCATTTACAATCTATAAGCTGTCCAATTCTGAAGAAGTGTCGTTACTTCGCCTTCTAAACCGAGAGATACAACGTGTGCTTGATTGTGAGTTCTCAGCAAGTGTATAGAGACAGAATAAGCATAATGCTGCCCATAAATAACCACAAATAGGAAATTTTAACAATGCTGATTAGAGATTTATTGAAAAAAAATTATGGAACATGAAAAGGCAATCATCAACCATCCTATAATATCAACAAGAATAATGGGAATGTTCAATACAACTTACGACTTGCACACTATGACATCTACGATACTAACAAGTGTTTTTTAAATTACTTTTTCCCCCTCCTAAATTCATCATCCTTTACAAGGTCCCAATACTATTTTGATTTCAGTTTTTTGATTCATTAGTTTAGGGTAAGGAGTTTAAGAGAACTATAATATGGGTTACTATCAACTGAAAGAAGTAACTATAATTCTTAAGAAGCCTAGTGCCATAACCACTATAAACCAATGATATGTTAATTTTGGAATAAAAGAAGTATATTTCTTATACAACAACTCTGGCATCTTAAACCATTTTTGCCGCATGAATCTCCTTGTAATCAGCATATTCGAAAACACAAAAGGAATATGTATAAGAAAAGAAGCATATGAGCCACTGGAATAGGGTAAGGCCTAGTTCATTGTTTGACGAACTACAATTACAAAACCAAAAGCAAGGCCAGAAACCAACCAAAAACTTGTTGGCTAAACTACCAAATAGTAGTGGAAGACTTTCAAAATATAGTGACTTACATACCAGCATAAGCTACTGTGACACCTGAGACCACCCGTCCCAAAACTGATAGTATGTAAAGACAAAAGGAAACCTGAAAAACATAAATAAAGTAAATATGCAGTTAAATTAAAGAATTAGTTTAAATTAGAAAATATCAAATAGAATGAGAAGGGAATGCCTCGTAAGGAATTCTTCAGGACAAAGTAAAATGAGAAACAAAATCCCTAGGAGTAAAGTCGAGCACACACAGGGCCAACTCACACTTTCACTTGCATGAAAGTCGGAAGAAAATCAAAATAATCGAACCTCAGTAAGGAGTATTGTTAAATTAAAAAGCAGGGCTTGTAGACACTACAATACAAGGTCCAAAATTCAATATGCATAACAAGCTCTGCTATTGGGAGGAGGTTCCTTACAATGAGTCAATCTACTTATGGAAGAACTCATTGCTGTGAACTAAACCTATTCGTTTCAAAGTGATTGAGTTAACAAGTAGCATTTAGGAAATTATAACTCCATAGCTCTTCATCACAAAGCAATATCCACTCAAACAGGTCCTCGAACTTCAAAAGAGTCGTACAAGTTGTTAATTTTCAAAAACAGGTTTCTGAGTTAGACTCCTACTGTGCACGCTTTAATTCTTTCCTTCTGCACCATTCCAACACATGATAGAGTGATGGAGAGAGCAAGAAAAAAGAATACCAATCTCACAAAGTAAACGGGAAGATGTGGATGTCCTGGAGACAGCACCCAAAATTAGGAACAAACAGGTAAAACAAGCACAATTCTACCTCAAGACTTGTATTAAAACATCCTTGAGTCCAGATCTACCATGGAAGTAAAAGATACATCTGATGCAAAACTTGAGTATGGGAGTTCAGAAACAGGCGATGCAACTCCCGGTGTAGTACCTAAGATTCATGTGAATGGTAAGACGGAAATCTTACCTTAAAGAAAAGTCTTTTGTCGTGCCCAGTTGCTGCAACCCTTAAGACAGACTCGGCTGCTCCAGTGGTGTTGGCAAACCATGCAACAATCGTATTAGCAGTGTCCTGAGAGATCTGCCACTCCAATGGATCCACGGGGACCCTATAAACCAGTATCATCACGATGGACAGATGCAATCACACAAAATGGATAGATAAAACCACACAGAAGAAAACATTTCTTGACATATTTCAAGTTTCTTCCAGGCAAAGCCATAAACTTTCATTCAAGCAAAAAACCCCCATAAACCCATATATAGCATAAAAGCACACCAATTCGCCATCCAACTCCAATTTTCTTCCCAAACTTAAAAGAAAACCGAAAAAAGATTCGATCTTTACACAGTTTCTCGACACCCACTAATCACAGAGCATATCCAACATCACCCCAAACCCACAAAACTAAAACCCAAATGCAAATAACCACCAAAAATAACAAACAAAAAAAAAAGAGAGAAGAGAAAACATACGAGATGTTCAATTGGCGAAAGAGGAGACCCAGAATGGCGAGAGAACAGAGAAGCACGATAAGCACATCAGCGAACAAAGAGAGGAGGCTAGAATTCCTATAAGCGCAGTGATAATAAACTAACGTTCCACAAATCAATCCAATAACAGGTTTCCCAATTTCACTCCTTTTGTTGACAATCACAACGTTATTGTTACTACCCTCCATTTCCTCCACGTCTCCCTTCCTCACAAATTCCAAATCCCTATGTCTCAATCTCTTGATGTGCCTGAGATTGAGATTATACCCTTTTCCCCTTTCTCCTTCTTCTTCTTCTTCTTCGCCGTCTTTGTTCCTGTTCTTCTTCATGTCTCTGTCAGCAGTTTGACCTTCGACTTTTCTAAGACAGATTGAAAAGAATCTTCTTCTTTTTTCTGACTTTTGTTTGAATGGTGGTTTTTTTTTTACTTTTCTGTTTCTTTTTACTCTTTGGACACGTGGACTCCTAAAATTTTGGAGAATTTAAGAAATTGATATATTGATTTAATCAAGAGTTAATACACACTATTTAATAATAATAATAATTATTATTATTATATATTTAAAAAAATTATATCTAATATTATTAATGAAACTGGTAAGGTTACTCCTTTGTGGCCGGAAGTTCACGGGTTCGAGTCATGAAAATAATCTCTTTGTAAAAATACAAAAAAAAAGTTGCGTACAATTGATGAACCTTCCCCGACTTTCATAAAGTGAGGAGCCTTGTGCAGTGGGATTTGCCCAAAAAAATTAAAAAATTCAATTAATTCTTAATTTTATAAAAGTTATTATACAATAGATTTGAAATATTAAATGCTGTAAAATTTATTCTAATTATATTTTTAATTATAAGTGAGTGATTATAAAATTTATTCTAATTATGTGATTATTTATGAATGAATCTCATTGATTAATTTTTATAAAAATATTGCAATATTAAAAATGATTAATTAACTTATTACTAAGTGAAAATAATATTGTTTTTATTATGCTAATTTACATTATGGTTATTTATGTGTTGGTTTAATATTTAATATTTCTGCACTACAATTATGTCATTTTTAATGTTACAAAGTAATATAATAAAAACATATTTTAAAATAAATTTTAGGGGTAAAATTGCACACTTCTAGACCTTCTCAAATTTATAAATGACAATGAATTAGGTCAGACTCGAGCCAGACTAATCCTGAGCCCAAGCCCAATTAGACCCAAGGCAACCAAGCCTAAGCTCAAGCCCTAGCCCGACTCAGCCTATTTGACTTAATTTTTATTTTTCTAAAAATAAAAAATAAAAATGACATCGTTTTATTTTATCGTTTATAGTTATCAAGCCTCGAGTCAGGCTTAACCTATACAGCTAGAGCCCAAGACCTAATTTTTTGAAAAAATCAAATGTAAAGTTTGGTTAACTCAAGCCTGACCCATTAACCTCAGGTCGGGCCAGGCCAAAATTCGGGCTCAAATGCCATCTCCACTCAGACCGACGTTATCTTCACAGCCTCAACAAACAAATTTCAATAACTTGTTATAGAACAAAAACAATCATCACTCTTCCATAGTACTCTCAGTTTCTCATCAGAACCTCAAGAGCATGAGACTCTGTTCTTTTTCAATGAACAAGAAGGAATTGGAGTCCAAGTTCCAAACATGCCAAACATGCATACTTTGAAAGGAAAACAAACGAGAAGAACAACTCTTTAGATGAATGAGAAAAGCCCATATGATTACATGTACTTAATCTTCATTGTTTATAACGTTCTATACGTCGATACACTATGCATAAGCATGCACGAATACATACACATATATACGTATAGACCTACGTTATGTAACGCTAGTCTTTAAAGAACATCGAATTTGCAGAAGTGCAGATTGGAACCAGTTGCATTCCCAGGATGGCATATCAATTGCAGAAAATGCTCTGTGGTTATCTCCACTGTTATTCACTCGCAGAGGTTCCTGCTCATGATGCTTCTGCACTTGTCGAGAGCTGGATATTGTGCCAGCTTGATCCTCTTCTCTAGCAATTCATGTATCCGAGGTTTGACAACCTGGATAGAAATCAACAAGAGCACAGTTGCAGCAAGTGCAGAACATTTTCATCCAAAACTAAAACCATAATGCTATCCAAGGAGCTATAGTAAATTGCGTGATAATTGTAATTTACGATTCGCTTGTAACCTATTGAATCAATACAAACTTCACTCGTTCAGAGGTGCCACCTAGATGCAGAACACAGGAACTAGTAAAACGTTGGGATGCTGGAATTCACGTACCTTCACCATGCAGTTGCTCAAACCGAGCAACAATGTGCTTTCCGTAAGTGTATTTCTTCAAAGCGTGGTGATGGACACGTATACGAACTAGTAGTATTTCACGCTGTTTACTATTGCTTATTTCTAGAATCTTCTGGATCACATAATTGGCAAATTGGTCCTTCATCATTGTCTATCACATCAAAAGCCAGCAAGAGATGATCAGTAAGCATAATTGTCCAAAATTCATAATATGTTGTATTCAGCAAGGAATTGTTAATGGATATCTCAAAGATCAAAATTGCATTTTATGAACTTCCATGCATTGGATTACCATTCATGCTGAAATATTCCGAGGCAGACCTGATGATATCGAATTGAAATGTTCTTTGTACTAGGTTGAAGAAACGTTGTTTGCAAAATGAGAAAAAGTAGGCCTTTTCATTTGTTTCAGACTGGGAGAGTAACCGAAGGAAAGTAGAAATTATACACAGCAATGTAACACCTTGACTTACCAACAAGTTATCGTTTTCCTCGGATTGTCCAATGATCTCATCAATCAAAAGCTCCCGTTCGGCAATATCACCATATTCTAAGCACTTTTCAATCACATTCGACGCAAATTTATGCTGACTCATTTGTACAACTTTTCCAGTCAACTTGCTTATTATTTGGCTTCGCTCGTGGGGCTTTCCCCTCTCCAGAACATGCTGAAAATAGCATAATGGTTTCAAGATTGAAAAGAAAAAAGAGAATAAAATCAAAGACTTCCGGCAGACTCTAAATAATCTTAACATGAAAAGCAAGTAAGAAACTGCAGTTAGGACCTGTCTTGAGAAATACTAGAAAAAAAGGCCAGAAAACAGATAAATGCATGGTTAGTTGAAGAGATTAGAGTCGTAAAAACAGGTTCACGTTTCTTTAAGAATTCACAAATCAGTAATTTCTAGTGAACAAAAAAGGGATGGACTACAACAATCTGCTTATATTTTATGTGTATTGGGATCATATTCAATAAAGCTCAACTCTTTGATACAGATGATGATTTTCAGCATATTCATCACCATCTTTTAATCAGCAGAAGAGAAGAACATAAGGAACCTGGGTGACATAGTTGCCGTATTGGTTTTGAGCAAGAAGGTAAGCTGATTCTAAGATTTCATTCACTATACATCGACTTTGCAGCTCATCTGAACAATGCTCCAGTATTCTCTATCATGGAATGAAAACAAAATTTTAAGAGATGGAATTCAGAATATGGCCTTCTGACATTCGCTCAACAAGTTATTCAGGCATACCTGAACAACACGACAGCCATATGGATGCGTGGAAAGAGTGGCAACTTGGCCTTGAAAAGCAGATATAATAAAATCAATATTATTTGCAGGTATACACTCTATGCACTTCTGTATGACATGGTTTCCATTTTGATCATGCACACATCTCATCACATGCCCATCAAGCTCTTGCATGAGTTGTATCTTCTGATCGAGTCCAATCACTTCAAGGGCCTAGAATCAGAATGGACTCTTTGTGTTAAACATTTCTCAACTACGAAAAACTGATTTAGTAACAGCAGCAGTTAATCCAACTTATTAACCAACTATGTATAGACCAAACTTTTACAAAAAAAAATAATAAATAAATAAACTCATCATCCATATAGATCTCCAGAGCCTCACATCAATACCTAAGCTATAAAAAAACTCAATGTGCAATCTGATTATGTTTAGGTAAAAGTCACTATAAGAATTTTATGTTTTCAATGTGACCATATTCTTATGCTTTCAGTGAAGTTGACAGTGAATACCTGATAGAAGAATTAAAACAGTTGATATAGATTTAGGTTCACATCCAAGAACTCAATACAGGATTATTTATGTGAACCATCTACTGTACCTTCTGTATGACACGACAACCATACATTTGCAGGCTCAACTGCAAAACTTGCCCACTAAGTTTGTCTGCAAGCTCCTTTCGCTGCTCAGGACTTCCATATTCAAAAAACTGTGGTTGAAGGACCATGAACACCATTTAAAGCTCATTATTTAATTACAACTTATAGCTAAAGAAACAGATGGGGGAGGGATGCAATGACCAAGTAAAGCAGGATACTTAAAAGACAAATACCTTTTGAATAACATAATTTCCAAATACGTCAGTCATTAACTTTGAAGCATGAGGAAGGACTTCATTAAATACAGAAGCTTTTTCCTCAAAACTAGTATGTTCCAGCTTTTGCTGAATAAATCGGCTTCCATGTTGATCAACACTGAAGTTGGACATGCAATAAAAGATTATCGTTATAATGATATGTTTGTGACAATCACATTATGGTGAAGAAAGCAACACAAACTCGGTATAGAGTACTGCCTGAATTCAACCATACGCCCTGCTATATCAGTCAGCTCAAATTTCTGGGCATTGCTTGATTTTAGCTCTTCAAGCAAATAATGTCTCTTAGGGTCATTGAGGCTGTTGTTTGAATATGACCCTGCATTCCTAATTAAACCTTGGGAAGCCCTCATGTCATGTCTGTGACCCAGATGATTTATTCCACTGATTGGAGATGATGGTAATACCGAACTTGCAAGAGGTGAGGCAGGGAATTGAGTCATGAAACTGATGCTAGGGGGAACACCGTACAGACTGCTACTGTTGATCCCCACTTTTCCAGGACTAGGAGGAATGCTTAGACTTCCGATAGTTGTAGGCTGCAGTTTCGGATCACCCATATAAGCAGCAATAGCAGACTCTTTTTGTTGGAAAATGTGGCTTCCAGCATTCCCACCTGAGGCTAAACGATTTTGCCGAACTGTAGAGCCATATACATCATCAAGAGGATGTTGAAAATATTGCAAATGAATGGGATCCACAAAAGGAGGTTGCACCATCAAACCATGTGGACCATAGAACTTCTCCAAATGTTGCAAACTGCCTGCATGTGGAGTTTTTACCCCAGCTGAAGATGGGGCGCTCCTATTATCAAAGTCTAGACTAGAAGAAGCATCAAATGGCATAGGGAAGGCACCTTGAGAAGGATATCCAGTAAAAAATTGGGGAAGAAATGCAGGACCTGGAGCATATCCACTCATGCTATAAAGCGTTGAGTACATACTAGAAGGTTGAAAGTTTGGATAAAAAGGAGTTCCTGCAGTCACACTTGCTGCTGCCGATGCATATAAAGGAGGGCTGGGTCCAGGAGGATGCAATGGCAGTTGCATTCCTTGAAACTGGAATGCTTGCGAGTGGAAAGGAATCGCTTGCTGTGTAGATGTGTGACGTTCTGATATCCTCCCAGAAGATTGCTGCTCATCTTGTTTTTTCTTTATCCTAAGATCCATTTTGGAATGACCTGATTGAATGAAGTTACTAATTAGAGTATCACCCTCCAAACCAGTACTTGTAGCATTTGTCTCATCAAGCTCTTGGCGCGGTCTTCCATTGACACATGCTGAGCCAAGGAAAGGTGTAGTAGAAGAATCACTCCCCGATATTAATCCCATAGCATTGGCCTTTGCAGTATATGTGTCAACACAAACATCAGAAAAACTTGCACTTGATTCTAGTTCTCTAGATATTTTCATAGACGAAACTTTGGATGAAAGAGTATGGGTATAGTGATCAATTGCTTCCTCTGCTCCATGGCTTGAAGACCGAGACAAATTATAAACAGGGGATGGAGTACGAGGGAAATCTTCCTGTGCATACATCCAGCAATATAAGATGGTGAGAGATATTAGTGCACTAGAACTCCAGGGAAAAATGAAGAGAAGACTAAGAACCTCTGAAATACAAAAATATTATCGTAAAATCATGACATATTATTCACCCTCTGAAATAAAAGTGAAATGAAATTTACACTTGCAATTTCCAACATTCTCATGTTGCTATCCATTTGTTTTCAAAAAGTTTACAAAATTACTCAAATTTAAGTCCAAGGCATCGGGAAGGGCAGATAATATCATTAAAGCTCAATGCTCACTCGTAAATTCTCCTGTCGCTAAAAAGATATCAATCCATAATCTCTTACACTATAAAAATATTTCGAGTTACATCAAAACAGGCATATCCACATGATTCCTAATAGAATCATGAAGACAGAAGAGAATCTTTGTGTGAAATATGTCCTTTGCTAGGAAAATCCAAAACCAGTACATAGCCATTTTGCTTCACAGGAACAAGCATTATATGCACAATTATATAGTCATATTGAATAACTAAATTATACACATCAGTAGATAAATAGTGAAGAATACTGGACATAAGCGACAAAGTTATTGAAAAGGGGGAAAAACAATCATAATCCTAATTCACCAATACCTCATTAGCGACTATCCAGAAGAGCAAGTCATGTACCTGTATCAGATCAACTACACTTTTGTGGCGCCACACCAAAGAGCTTGAATTTTGACCAGAATGAAGTAAATTGTCTTCCTCCAAGCAAATTCCTGAAGCTTCTCCAGGTGACCTATCATCCTCAGGCTCCTCCTTATGAGTTGCTAGTGAACCTCTAGTCATTTGAAAGCATTTATTGCCATTATCATCTAAAGAAGGAGATTTCCAATTATTTCCTAAACCAACATTATGGCCTACTAGATGTCGATTATCTCTTGAAATAAGAGGAGGAGGAAGCCTTGGATTCAAGTTGACATTTGAACAGTAGTAAGCAAAATATGCTGGATCAGAACACAGTTGATCCTCAGACTCACAATTTTCAATAGCAGTACTTAGACCCTCCAACCCAGAACCCATGCTAAAGTTCTCTTGACTTAAAAGATTTCTGATAGCAGCAAACGAACCTTCCATACTTGGTGGTGCACTCCCGCTTCGACTGGGAACATTGTTTCTGTCATCTCTTTGCACTCTGTGCCCCTTCAGAAGCAAACCCAATTCTTCCGTAGTCATATCTTTTAAAGGTGATCCAAGCATTGCTGGATCCTTAGCAAAGGGCCATTTCCTAGTTCCACCAGTCTCAACCAATCTCATAGGGCTCTCAGTTGCCATCCTAGCACAAACTATCGAATTTCCTCTTAGACGATTGTCTATTGCAAGAAAGATAGAAACACTGCTTCATTCAGCACAGTCATGCCATTGACAATCTGGTGCGGCTTGCATCACTGCAAAAGTCACAACAACCAAAGTCATAACAAGCAGAAACCAGATACTTGGAACCCAATGGCAACTTTTTCTAGAGTAACTTGACCTCAAGAATATTCCTATTAACCACCACAAAAAGTAGGACTTTCAATCAGAACTCACTAGAATAAAGAAAAATAAAGTAGACAAAAATTTATGGCAGAACAAGAGAAAAGTATGTGGCCACACTACTAATATATGACGACTTTCATTACTGCTCACACGATGTTTGTGTTTGTGTTAACACAAAGTACATATCTTTCGATTAGCAGAGATCATGGTACTTTAATAAGGAGAGGAAACAACGAATTAGGAGACCATACCATAATCTTGAAAACTGCAGATTCTAATTAACAGTTTATAATAAGTAAAAATCTCATCTTTATCCGAAAGGCCTCATCTTTACACCCCCCACACCCCTATTCGTCAAGACGCAACTAAAGCAAGACGATGAAGGAAGCAAACTTCTGGAAAATCAAACCAACCCATCAAGACCCTCTACAAATAAAAGTGAACAATCAACTCAAAATGATCACAACCATACGCATATAACTAAACCCCGTCTCCACCTCAACAAAAGCAAAGTTATGCCACCTGGTAGAGGGAAAGAGCTCTCAAGTGGAGAAACAGAAACGGCGCCGAGTGTATTGGAGTGCTCTGATCAGGACAAATAAGTTCTTGAGGGAAGAGGAGATTGTTTTGCTTTGGAAAGTACAAAATATCACCAGCAAAAGAAGGGAAAGAAAAAACCTCGGCTTTAACCAAAGCTTCAAGCTTTGGACTTTTCTTGGGTTTTTGTTTAAACTAGGTGACCTCATTGTTACTTATCATGCTAAATGACGAAAAGGCCACTAGGCATAGCAAGCATGGGATTCTATAGTTTTCTGTTAAAAAGTTGAAGGCTTTCTTGATCATATGGAGGGAGATACGCTTACACCAGCCCATGTTAAGACATGTGTTCGTTAAAACTTTACAGGAAATGGGTTATCGACACGTGGCATGTATGCACTGTTGCTGACATTAGTTTATCTTTGTGGTTAGGGGGGTGTGTTTGGATTTTGTCTCATTTCCATATTTGGATCATATCTTATGAGAAAAATGACATCTCGACATTACTCATGATATTGAAACTAAAGAAGAGAGACATTAGAAAGTGAGACTAACACATGTTTCTTTTAAATTCAAGCAATACATACTTCACAAAATAATGCAAGAGAAAGAAAAAAAAAAGTTGCCAAAATTTCCATTTTTTATAAGGAATGTCTGATTTATCAATTTCCATCTTCTATGATCTTCTTAGAATAATAAAACCCTAGAAGTGATAGGTTTCAATATTCTAATCCTCTATATGATTTGCCTAAATTGCCCACACAGCAGGTAAAGAAATAGAGAAAGTAAAAGAGACAGGTAACATGAAAGTATCTATTCTATTCTATTTCTGGGCCAATAGATGATTGAGTTAAACAGACTTTTAGTCAACACCTTTTGCTTAATGATTCTCTGTGAGAAGTGGACAAGGAAAATCTGCTTTAGAAGTGCCCAAAGAAAAGGCTCAAAAGCTGGAAGCTCGGGAAGCAAGTCCTGTTAGAGTTCAGGATCATCTTTTTCTTTCCTGTTCCCTTTACTCTAGAGGGGTACTAACGTGTTAAGCAAATCTGAAATTTTTATTTTTTTTTCCAATTTTAGTTTAAATTAAATTCAAATTTAGTTAAAACATATTTTGGATATTAATTTCAAACAATTTTTTAAATTTTTATAATTAATTAGACTTTAGAAGCAAACTCAAATACGAAAATAAAATTTAATTTTAGTTTATTAACTTTAAAAATGAATCAATATTTATTAAATTCAACTTTATCTGTCAGAATAGGTTCAAATGCTGCAAAAGTAGTTAAGAAAAGAGACGAGACAAGCAAAAAACAGAGAGCACAAATAAGAAGAATGTATTGATTTTGTATAACCGAATTCATCTTGCTATATTGTACAGTGATCTATATATAGAAAAAAAGAAAGAGAATATTCTATACAAGAAGAAAAGTACATAAAATACCCTAAATAAACACAGGCCTAAGTGTCAATTTCCTTAACATTTTCTGGGTCATTTTGTTGACTACGTTGCAAGCTACTAGCTGGAATAGTGATTGGTAATATCCCTCACAAGATGGAGAGTAGTTATTTTCTACTTCCATCTTAGATAACAAGAAGTGAAGCTGGGCGGAAGGTAATGCCTTGGTGAAGAGGTCCGCAAGCTGAAATGAAGATTGAATATGACGAGTGCAGATAAAACCAGCTTGGAACTGATCACGAACAAGGTGGCAATCCATCTTGATATGCTTGGTGCGTTCATGGAAGATCGAATTTGCAGCGATATGTAAGGCGACTTGATTATCACAATACAAGTCAATGGGAAGAGAAACCGGAAGATGCAAATCGTGAAGAATATAACTCAACCATTGTAACTCACATGTAGTGGTGGCCATAGCCCGATATTCAGCCTTGGCAGAAGAACAGGACACAACTACCTGTTTCTTAGAACGCCATGAAATAAGTGAATGACCGAGGAAGACGCAAAAACCAGTGACGGAACAACGGGAGTCGGGGCAAGAAGCCCAATCTGAGTCTGAGTATGCTCGGAGCCAAAGAGGAGAATTACAAGGAAAGAACAATCCTTGACCAGACGCATTTTTGATGTAACTAAGAACCTGTTGGGCAGCATGTAAATGAGAGGATGTTGGAGCTGTCATGAATTGACTTATCGTTGGACAGAGTAACTGAGATCAAGCCGCGTTATAGTGAGATATAATAGGCGTCCAATGAGATACAAGAAGTTGTCCATCATCCTTGCTTAACCACAAGTTTTGTTTCATGGGAAGTTTGAGAGGTCAAGTGCCAAGAGAACCAGCATCTACCAAGATGTCGAGAGCGTATTTCCGCTGACAAATGGAAATACCTCGTGAGGATCGTGCAACCTCAATGCCGAGGAAGTAGTGAAGATCACCAAGACATTTAATTCTGAAATGAACATTTAAGAAGCTTTGAAGGGAAACAATGGAGTTCAAAGATGAGCTAGCAATAATAATGTCATCGACATAAACAAGGAATGTTGTGAAGGAACCAGCCGTTGTGTGTGTAAAGAGATTGTAGTCCGCTTTCGATCGCTTAAAACCAAAAGTAAGCAAAGCATTATAAATTTTTGCATACCATTGGCGTGATGCTTGTTTCAAGTCGTAGAGACTTTTTTTGAGTTGGCAAATATGGGAGGGATGACCCTTGGAAAAGTCGGGAGATTTGCGCATGAAGACTTTCTCTTCTAAGTCTCCATGAAGAAAAACATTTTGGTCATCAAATTGTTTGATGAACCAGCCTTGAACAGATGCAGCAGCTAGTAAAGTGCGGACATTAACCAACTTTACTACGGGAGAGAAAGTTCGTTATAATCAAGTCTTTTTTGTTGAGTAAAACCTTTGGCGACTAAACACGCCTTGTATCGCTCTAAGCTCCCATCTGAATTGTGCTTGATTTTGTAAACTCACTTGCAGCCGATGGCATATTTACCAGGGGGTAAATCAACCATAGTCCATGTATTGTTGAGTGCAATAGCAGAAAGTTCATATTGCATAGCCTTGCACCAATGAGGATTTTTAATTGCTTCAAAATCAGAAGTTGGTTCAAGAGAAGATGAAATGGCATAGGCAAAAGCATGGTATGATAGAGATAAGTTTTGAAATGAAAGAGTAGAAGAAAGGGGAAAATGTTTACCTGAAGAGCAGCGGCCATCCTTGGAAAAAGAAGAAGAAGAAGCAGTAGGCTCTTAGGTAACCTACAAAGGGTCAAAGATCACGGTTTGAGGTGGGGGTGGAGTAGTGATGGAGGGGCAAAGATATTGTGTAAGGTATGTAGGGGGTCTATGAGGTCTAGTGGAACGTCGAAGAGGCGGAGGTGGAGGTGTTGTTGTAGGGATAGGTTGGAAGCTAAGTGCTGTCGGGACAGGTTGGGAAACAGGGGTGTATGAGGTCGAAGTAGGTGGTATAAGGGAAGATGGGGTGTTGGTGGCAGGAGTTTGTGAAGGTAAATTTGAGTCTGGGTCTAGTAAGTGTAGTGTAATAGGAGGTGAGGTGGAAGATATAATGGAAGTAGGAAGGAGTGAAGGGATGTGGAAAGGAAATAAGGATTCATGGAAAACAACGTCACGGGAAAGAAAGATTTGATGAGTGTCAAGGTCGAGTAATTTATAACCTTTGACGCCAAAGGGATAGCCAAGAAAGGCACAACGCCTAGTGCGAGGATCGAATTTGTGACGATGTTGGGAAATGGTAGAGGCAAAAGCAAGACAACCGAAGACACGGAGATTGGCGTAAGATGGTGGTGTGTGGAAGAGTATCTCATGTGGAGTTTTGTTGTGGAGGAGGGGAGTTGGTATGCAATTAATTAAATAGGTGGTTGTAAGAATACAGTCTGACCAGAATTTCAAAGGGATTTTGGATTGAAAACAAAGTGCACGGACAACTTGAAGAAGGTGGTGATGTTTACGCTCAACTAGGCCATTTTGTTGTGGGGTTTCGACACATGATTTGTGATGGATAATACCTTGGTCAGAGTAGAAATCAGTCATTAAAAATTCAAGGCCATTATCACTTCGTAAAATTTTAACTCGAGAATTAAATTGAGTAATGACCATGTGAAAAAAGGATTTTATACAGGGGCGAACATCAGATTTTTTATGCAGCAGATAAACCCAAGTGCAGTGTGAGTGATCATCGACAATAGTAAGAAAATATCGACTACCATCATGAGCGATAATTGAGTGAGGTCCTCATATGTCGCAATGGATAATGTCAAAACAAGCACTGGTATTATGAGTACTAGAAGAAAAAGGTAATCTAACTTGTTTGGCAAGAGGACAGATCAAGCATGGTAAAGTATTCTTTGTATTCATGAAAGAAATTACATGGGAATCATGTACAAGTTGCATGCAAGAATGAGACGGATGACCCAACCGACAATGCCACAAATCGTATGCACTATCAGAGGGCAAGATAGAGGCTGAAATAAAAATTTGAGAATGAAAAAGTTGGGATAAAGTGGTGTCTAATGCTTGAGGAGAGGCGTTGTCTTGTAAGAGATGGTATAGCCCGTTTGCCATTCTATCCTTCCCAATCGTTGTCCAAGGAGAAAGGCCTTGTATGAAACAAGAATGATGAAGAAAAATTAGACAACATTTTAATTGCTGAGTAAGTTTAGAAGCAGAGAGTAAATTAAAAGTGAAGGACGGCACGCAGATGACATTATGGAGGAGGATGGATGACGTTACTTGAATTGTACCGATGTGAGTTACAGGGGCTAATTCCCATTAGGAAGCTTAACAGAATAACAAGTGTTAGCATTGATGATGGTAAAAAGTGAGGGGCTACAAATCATATTATCAGTGGCCCCAGTGTCAATAATCCAAGTATAAGAAAATTGAGAAGAAGTGGAGAGGCAAAAGATGTTACCAGCCACGGAAGAGTTGTTAGGAGGTGTAGAAAGGACGGTCTGAAAGTGATTGGTAGATGGTGAAGAATTAAAATCCTTACTGTTTAACAAGGCTATGAGATCTTTGCGTTGCTCCTTAGTCAACAAAGTGGTGGAATCAGGTTGATTACTGGAAGGTGGAGAGTCGAGAGACACAGCAGCATTACCTTTTGGTTTGTGCAGCTTATGTCTTGGAGGATATCCA
>JANIMX020000078.1:919329-938808 GCA_024582655.2 Erythroxylum kunthianum
TTCATTGTTGTGCCCTTCTGTTAATGGAAAACAAATGAGGAAGAAAGATCGAGACCCTGAATGTGAAAGAACACCAAAGAGGAAAAAAAACACAAAGAAAGAAAGCAAACAGAAAGAGAAAAGAGAGATCAAAGGAAGACCATAAGATTCTATTGGCTTTGAAAAAGTGAAAGAGCTTCCAGAGATACAGAGAGACTAAAACTAAGGATGAGAGATTTGAGGAGAAAAAGAAAGAGAGAGAAGTCCACAGAGACGTTTCAAAATGAGTCGTTGCCGTGTTTTGTGGTGGTGGTGATGGCGGCGATGACTTCAATATGTGGTGGTAGTGCTAGCGGAGAGATCGGTTTTTAAGTTGTGGAAAGTAATAAATAAACGCCTATATACGCTCTGCCACCACCAGGAAAAGATGCTTATTTTGTCCACATAAATCACCTTACCTCGTTTCCCTCGAACAACGCCCTTTTTTAATCTTATTTGCACTCTTGGTCCCTGGAAGTTTTCAAAATTAATAAAATGATATCAATTATTATTTAGTTTGCTTGTAGTAGAAACAAATGTCTTTAATATTCATTACTTATAACACAATTTTAATTTTAAATCTCTTTAATTATTATAGCTACAATTCCAATTTCAAATCTCTTTGATTACTACTTAATTGAGAGTGAACGAGGGAAAGAATTTTAAGTACTTATTAAATAAATATTTAATTATAAATAATAATTTATATATTATATGTTTTGAATAAATAATTTAGTAAATTAAAGAACCGACTCAATTAAGTATTTTTTATGGGGACTGTGCGTAAATTAATGAAATTAGAGGGGTTGAGTAGAATACAAAAGAGTATAATAAAATATGTGGTTAGTCTAGGGGAAAATATCTTGTGCTTTTGGCTGTGATTTGAGTCCCACATCCACACAACAAACCACATCCCCAATTCTCCACCAAGAATTTTTCGGAGTGACCCACAACAAGACCTCCACGTGTCAACATTTGACCACGTCTTCTTCATTCACCAGTCCTTTCCTGACAGTGACACCCCCTCCTCACTCGATTGTTTCGTCCTCTTCTCCCCTTTTTGCCCTTTACATACATACATATATAAATAACTCCTTTGCCAGTAAGCGATAACGTAAATCCTTTCTTATCCGAAAGTTCGCAGTTCAAGACAGTTTTTTTTTAATATAAGAAAAGGTTGCTTATAATTAATATAAATCATTCAATATATATATATATATAATATGATAAATAAATGTTGTATAAGATAAAAAAATTAAAGATTTAATTAATATAAAATTAGTATAGAATAAATCCCAAATAAAATTTAAAATTTAAAATAGAATTTAAGAAGAATTTTTTTTTGGTGAAAAATGTCCAAATTTAATTTTAAAAGATACTTTTAGATAAAAATTAATTAGATTACTTTTATTTATAAGAATAAATTAATTATTTGAAATCATTCCAAGCCTAAAATTAGAAACTAAATAAAATTTTTTGATTGATTTCAACTTTTGTGATTAAGTTTGCTGAATTAATTCGGTTTTTTAATTATTGTGATATATTATTTTGTTAATTTTCATTTATGTTACGTATTAAATAATTTATGAAAATATGTAATAAATTAAAATTAAAGTATTTAAAATAAATTAGTTAATTTGATTTAGTTGATAATCATGAATTTAGTATACATTTAAACTAGAACATGACTTAAAATTTAAAATTTTAGTTAATAAGCACATAAAGATAAATTAAACTAATTAAGCCATTTTCTATGAAAATTATTTTACTAATTTTGGTTTATAAAATAAAGGAGAAAAATTGGGATGCCAATTAGGTATTTTGTACCACATGAATTACTTTCTATTTTTATCATAATTTTGGTTTGAAGGAGAAAGGAGTTGTTTTTATAAAAATGTTCATTTTAAGATTAATATTATGACATTTATATCAAAATTTACTATTTAATTTTAAATTATTCAAATAATTTATTTAAGATATATATTATGCAAATTATAATACAAATGCAGGAATTTATATTCAAAACTTATTTTAAATTGTTAGACTCGAATTTATGATAAAATTTTATGTTTGTGCTCGAGTCTAGATCAAAACTTATTTTATTTTGAAGTTTAAGATTGAGTTCGACTAAATTTAAAGGTTCAAAATATGAACTAATTTAGGTTTAACTCGATTAAATTTTTTAATTTAAAACTTTAAAATGATATTATTTTTGATCAAAATGATATTATTTTATTTGATATTTTTAAGTTCTAAGTAAAGTAATTTAAACTCGAGCTTAGCTTAAAACTTAAAATATTAAAAAACTTCCAAATCTAATATAAAATTGGTCCAATACTTTTATTTAAAAAATACTTTAGTAAAAAAATACAAATAATAAGAAAGGGTCACAAAGGTAAATGGATGAAAAAAGATAAAAAGTACTGAAATTTTCGAAAGAATCAAAGACAAGAATAGTACATAGGAAGCTTGACAGAACAGAATTGGCCGCCCTTAAGTACGGCCCACTTTTCCTGTTGGATGACGTGGCGTGCCTCACGCCGTTAAGATATAAGAATGGAGTTATATTTCACAGCCACAAGTTGGGTTTTGAGTTGCCTCAAAGAGGACTAGAGACAACGTACCATAATAAGCAAGATATGAACGTCCACGTAAGCATTAAAGCTGCTGGCGGCAGTAGTGGTGGTCGGGTGGCGGTGGCCGTGGTGGCTGCTCTTGTTTGCTTCGTTCAGTTAGAATAATCTCCTTTGGTGGGACCTAACTACAATTTGTGGTAAGTGGATCCATTAGTAGGCTTGAGGGTCGGATTGGTCCGGTCCAAGTCTATAAAATAGACGAGAGTACGATTGGGTTGGTTTAATAATTCGAATTAAAATGGATTAATATATTAATTATTTCATAAGTTTAATTTAAGTTGTAAAAATAGATTAGACTATGATTAGTTAATTCAATTATGTTTCAATAATTACAAGTTTTTTCTATCATTTAATTTTTATTAGGTTCAAATTGCCAAACTTAAATTTGAATTTGATCAAAATTTAAATATTTTAAAATTAAAATTAAATAAAATCACTTAAACTAAAAACTCGGACAAAAATATCATATTTAACAACATCTACATATTTAATTATAAAGAGTAAACAGAAGTAGTAAGGATGATTCCAAATTCTCATAAAATGATTCATTAAATGTAGGGGCCCAAGCTCCGCTTGAATGTCGCTGACGGGGCTCTGGCTCAGCTCGAGGCTCGACAGGGCCCAAGTCAAGTTCGATCGTGTTTGAGGCAACCCAACTCGAGCCCAAGTCTAACTTGACTAAATCTAAACTATGTTTTAATCAAAAATAAAAAAATAACGTCATTTTGTTTATAAGTATCTAGCTTCGGACCAGACCAAGCTAAGCTTAGGTTGTTCAAGCTTAAGGCTGAATCGAGGCCCAACCAATTCAAATTTGACCCGTTGACTTTGGGTTGAGTCCGAACCAAATTAAATTACTCTTAAGTTGGTCAAGTTCATCACTCTAAATTTATTTGGTACAATTCAAATTTGGTCTAAATTCTTTGGAATCTTAAAACGATATCATTTAGGAGGAATAAGTTTGGATTATTCAAATCAAATTTAAAATATAATTAATTTAAATGTATTTAGTTAAATTTGAGCTAGGCGAGCAAAACCAAACTTCCGCATCTCATGCAAATGAACCTTGTGCAGTTCCAACTTCCAACCAATGCTTTAGGAAGCCACGTGGGTTCCTTTTTGGATCTTACAACTAAACTCAAACTAAGTAGAGTTCTGTTCGGAGCTGCAAAATCTCCAAAATGGATCCTCCGTTCACTCCTCGGCGCTCCACCGCGGACCCAACCCAATTCCGGATCCTCTGCCCTTCAATGAAGACCGGCGCCGTCATAGGAAAAGGTGGGTCCACCGTTCGGCACATCCAGTCCCTCACCGGCGCCAAAATTCGCCTTCTTGACGATCCCCACCACCCGCCTTGCGAAGAGCGCGTTATCCTCATCACCAACCCCAATCCTCAGAATCCTAAATCCGACGACACAACCAGTGTTGTCAGCAACAGCGGAGCAGACGGAGGTGGCGAGGAGGAGGTGTTGGGAACGGTGCAGAAAGCTTTGGTTCGGGTTTTCGAGAAGGTGGTGAGAGGGGATAGTGAAGAGGAGCTTGGTGAGGGGTTTATGGTTGGGATTAGGATTTTGGTTGCGGGTAATCAGATGGCCAGTTTGTTTGGGAGAGGAGGGCAAGTGGTGGAGAAGATTAGGGTTGATACTGGGGCTCAAATTAGGGTTTTGAATCGTGAGCAAGTACCTCTTTGTGCTTTACCTGGCGATGAAATGATCATGGTAATGGGTTGTTTGAGTGTGGGAATTGTCAATTGTCTGTGTTATCTTTTGCTGATTTAGAATCCTATCCCTATGTGATTGTTTTTGTGATTTTTATGTGTAATAGTTGACATTGCGATTTAGAATCCCAGAAATTTCCATTATTGTTATAGTCATTGTTCTGATGGTGAAGCTGATAGTGATAGTTAAGAGTTAAAAGGGTTGGACTTTGGGGGTTGCTGTTTTGAGTGATCATATGCTATTGTTGATCACAGTTTCCTGGCGATGATTGTTTAGATGCTAGAGGGAGGTTGAGACTAAAATGTAGGAGTGTAGGTAGGTTGGTCAGTGGTGAATAAAAAGGGTGAAAGGTCAAGTAGGTTTTTGACTAGTGCATGTTCGTAGCTTGATTCGGCATATAGGAAATGGTGTTATATGAGTTGATGTAGTCAGAGATAGAGCTTATGGAAATGGGTATTGCACAAAGGGAATTACGTTCATTTACCATTGATACATGTTTTTGAAATATTACTCCCTTTAGATGCAGAAAGGTATCTAGAAAGGTGCAAATATTTGAATGATTTTTTAGGAATTAACTGTCTCTTTAAATGGATTTCAATGCTTTACCCGTGTAGCATTGCTCGTGTGACAGCTAATTTGTACTCAAGATTTTACTAACTGTAGAGCATGTATTAATGTTTGGTCTACCGTCATTCTTTCTGTTGATGGTATCTATTTTGTTTTTTCCTCCTTTTTTTTCATAGCATTTTAATCCTTTTAATTAACGCATGGTTTTCCTGTCTAGGTTTCGGGAAATTTTTATGCCGTAAAGAAATCCCTCTTGGCTCTTTCAAGTTATCTTCAAGATTGCCCTAGAGAAGCTGGCAATTCTGGTATGGCCAAACCTTCAGGGCTAGGGTATCAAGGAAGTTCATTACCTGGACAAGTAGACTTGCCTCAAAGAGGTTATGCTTCTGGGCATTCAGGAGATTATCATTCGAGGGGTTATCCTCCTAATATGGGGCCTGAAAATATTGGACCCCGTGGCAGGATGAATGTTGAAGAAGAGGTTGTGTTTAAGCTGTTGTGCCAGCAAGAAAAAGTTGGTAGTTTGATAGGGAAAGGGGGCTCTGTAATACGGGCTATAGAAAACGAAACTGGTGCTTTTATCAAAATTGCGGATCCTGTTCCTGATTCTGATGAGCGGGTTGTTGTGATTTCTGCTCGAGAGGCATGGCAACTTATCTGTCTTATACTCGTTTATTACTACTCTCTGGAGAGCTGCACTATCTTGAATATTGGTAATTAGGGAGCCTTTTGTGTTTGATTGTTCATGCACAGTAATTGGGTTTGGGCCCCAAATTGAACAACTATGTACTGTGTCCTGGCACATGAATTTATAGCCTCTCAGAATATACTCTTGAAACAAAAGCAGTGCCATCATTGACCTTGTGGTTTTCCTTTCTTGGAAAATTTATTTCCACTGAAAATGAAAAATATCCTTGTGATAACATAATATGTCCATCAGATTTTAATTTATATTATGTGCTGTTACAATACTCTTTTTATTGCATAGTACTGGAAAGAGTTCGTTTGTACATTGGTATTTTGTATGGTGGAGTAATTTGTGACATCATTTCTTGATTTTTGGCATAAAGCATGCAATTTAGACTGGTAAAAGTCTCATCTCATAATTTTCTAATCCTTTAAGTTTATTGGCTTCTTTCAGAATTTGGAACAAAGGCACTCATCTGCACAGGATGCAGTTATTCGAGTACAGTCTCGAATTGCAGAAATTGGATATGAACGTGGGACTGCAGTTGTTGCTCGGCTTCTTGTACATTCACCGCTGATCGGTTGTTTATTAGGCAAAGGAGGTCAAATTATAAGTGAAATGAGACAAGTAACTGGCACTAGTATATGCATTTTTCCAAAGGAACATGCTGCCAAGTATGGCTTTCAAAATGATGAAGTTGTGCAGGTGATTGAAAATGAGCTAATCTTTTGTGAAACTCCTATGGCTGATATCATTTTGTAGGTTTAATTGTTCCCTTGATAAGTATGTGCAACTGTTCAGAATGAATTATTGTTCTCGTATCTATGTGATCATCCCAAATCCACATCATTGCAAGGGTTAGAGAAATCACTTATGTGTTGCTGTTAATCATGTTGCAACCATAGTAGAAATGGAGATTGGCCATTACACACAAGTTAAAGGTGTTTGTTTGACATGAATTAAGAACTATGTTCATTTTGGAGTCCGATATGGATGTAGGATGCATTTGCCTTGTTTGTCTATGATATAATGCGAGATCTCTATGATATAACACGAGATCAATTCACCATTTTTTCTTACCTACACCTGTCTTATATCTTCCAAATAGAGCTTTTTGGAAAGTGATAAGAATTTTATCTCTCTGCAGGTTGTTGGCAATTTGCATTCTGTACAAGACGCTTTAGTTCAAATTACTGGAAGACTTCGGGAGAAGATGTTTCCTATAAAACCTCCATTTGCTGGCAATGCAGCCCCACCTTATCCACCCCCATTTCCCGAAATGCATCCACCGCACTTTAGGCCAAGACCTAATCCACCGTCTCCAGGTCCTTATCCTTCTCCAGTTGGGCCTTTCCATAACATTGACCGTTCTGCTGTTCCCCCTCACTCCCGGGATCATCAACCTGCATTTTCATATGGCATGGATCGCATGGGTCCTAATAACTCAGACCGAGGTCCCTATCCTTATGGTGGAGAGAGACCAGGACATGGTCCTCCATTTGAAAACTCTCCTAGATCATGGACTCCCCAGGTTGGTGGCTCATACTCTCATAAGTCTGATTTTATGCCCCGATTACGACCACAATGGTCCTTTCATAGAATTCAAACAGCTTTAGTCCTTGCCTTATACTCTATTGAGGCTATGGTTAATTTTTTATGTTCTGCCTTTATTTCAGCCATTTAGTAATGGGAATCCAAGGGCACCTGCTGATCCTGGTACAGGCATGGCCGTGAGAAATGAGCCTCTTGGAAGGTATTGTTATGTGAAAATAGTAGAACATAACTCGCAATTTCAATTCTTTTTCTTCATCTAAAGCATAATATTTTGGTTTTGATTTGAGCAGTGGAAATCAGACATCTAATTTGCCTAGTAAACCTGTCGAGATTGTGATTCCTCAAATGTTTATGGCGCATGTTTACGGAGAGAATAGTAATAGCTTGAATCATATCAGACAGGTAGATTGATATTCTGATGCGGACTGACTTTTATATGCATTATTCCAGGCATTGATTTTGTCTCTGATGTTACAATTTTCTTCCAGATCTCAGGTGCAAGTGTACTGATTCATGATCCAAAGCCTGGAGCTACTGATGGTGTGGTTGTAATAACTGGAACATCTGATCAAATGCGTTTTGCACAGAGCCTGGTTCATGCTTTCATCCTTTGTGGGAAGGCAGCTACTTGACAATCCATTATAGTGACTGCTGAAATGTTAATAGCAATGCAAGAAATTTTAAACATGAGAGTTTTCTGATTCTTGTTTCACAGGACAATTAGAGTTTGTGTGACAAAGGTGTACATGCCCTGTAGTATTAGTTATGGTTATTGCTTATTGGTGAAGTTCAATAATCTCTTTTAACATTGAGTGTCTCGTCTTTTCTTCTTTTCTCTCTTTATGATGATGACACTATATATGCAAACTACTGCTTGTTTTCAAAGTTGATTCCTCTAAAATTAGGGATTCAAGGAGTACAGTCTGCATTTTTGTACGATTCCTGCATCAGAAAATTTGGCTTCTCAAGCATGAAATACACCAAATCCCCACTGCGATACCAAATTATTAGCCGGAAGCAAGTACAGAATTCCCATGTTTTAGAAACAAGCATTCCTATATTGGAACAGGTTTCATGGTCTTTGTCAATTATACAAATATCACTACTATGCAAACTACATACAATGTTGTACTCTGGATGTCCCATATCCATCATCACTCAGCCTTTACTGCATCTACAGCCTAATTGCAGAAAGTTCATGTTTGAATTATACTCATGAAATATGAGCAAACAAACCCCTTGAAAATCATCGGGAAGCGAGTTAATCATATCCTCAATGTGTTCATTCCAATTTTCATCCACCAAATAAAGGGCAATTTGAAAAGGGTGATCATGAAGATTCATTGGTGTTCCTTGCAATTCCAACAGCATTTGGGTTAGCCTCAATATTTCCATTCTGCATAACATACAACAAGTACTTTACGAGTATGCTAAGCCAGGAACTAAAGACATCATATGATCTATATTATTCTTATGCAGCAAGAATCATCTTTCATGTGCAGCAATCTTGTTGCAGAATGCTCACCTCAGTATTCCTATTTATGGAAGATGAGCTGACTCCACCTTGGGGCGGCACTGCTTTGGAGAGGTCCCTCAAAGTTCCCTATATTTCGGATGTTTCAGTAAGCAAACCAACAGATTAACTCATGTATGAAGCTAAAATTAAGAGTACTAAACAAGTGACGAGTTTACACCTATTTCTTAATATGTCAGTATAGGTCTTGCATTTGCATCAAACAATGCATATATGTACACTCATGAAAGCTAGTAACATGCATTGGAAATCAAATTTAGGTTGCCCCTTAAGCATAATAACAGTGTTAACCAACAAAAATGGCACTTTCTTATAGACTCACAAAAGACTAGAACATGGAATCCCACTACCTATAGATAAACTTAACCAGAAAGGAAATGTCTTAGCAGCATTAGGAGCAGATCTGTGCAGTCTTCACTCAGTTCAAACACACACACACAAGCACAGTAACACGTTGTTGTTTAGCAAAGCTATTGAATTGAAAATGTAGTACCAACCACACATTCAACAAGTGAAGTATCAAGAAGGCCTTAGTATTCACCTTGTTAGCCCACATAAGCCCACATGCATTACAAAGGGTTCTTGGCCCTTCAGGTCCACGTCGCATCATTGGAGTACACTTTTCACTGATGCCACAGTGCCGACAACTAACACATCCAAGTAGAACATCATTGACACAAGATAGCTAATTGTATAGCATATGATTGGAATAGCCATTTTCTTAAATCATAATCTTGAATAATTATATATATATAAATCCTACTGCTTTGTGACCAGAAAGCTATAAATCCCAATACATTCAGTGAAAAAGATCTGTTAACTTACACTGCATCCTGTTGTGATCCATTGCTTTCTGAGCCAAAACTCTCATTAGAACCCCAACTAGTTACAGCTGATGCAGAATCATCCTGATTGGGCTTTGAGGATGTGAATTGTCCTTTATTTCGTTGCATCCTACAATACCAAGAGTACAGTGATAAATAGTATATAACTAATATAGAAAATAAAGCATGACAATTCCATCAAGCAGAAGAGTATCTTTTGATTGGTGACAGTAAATATGTTCTACACTGACATATGCATTTTGAAGACACAACACAATTAATTTAGTTGACTCCTATAAGTGACAATGACAGAACCCGCTATTATTAACATGGTGAGGGAAAAGACAGGAAGGGGAGAGGAGGAAGGAGGATAACCCAGTACACTAATGACACTGACCATGAAATCATGTTACATAAAAATTATGATCTACTTACATCGAATATAGTAATATGTCATACCTTAGTGCTACCTCTTTACGCACAGCATATCGAATTTTCTTGTCAAAATTTCGTTCTTTTCGCTTCTCACGGAATCTAATCAGAGACGCAACTCTCTGAGGAGCATTAAATCTTTGTGGAGCATCAGTTAAGCCCTGATGGAATGACTATTTTAGCAAAGTGAACAAAAGCATCACTAATTGGTTTATTCAGAGCAGGTGAAATACCCTGTTATTTTGCTGTGCGGCTATTGGGAGAGCAGGTGAGTTTGAAGGTACTTCACGACCTCCCAGCAATAAAAGCACAGCTTGAACCTGAAAATGGCATGAGAAAATCACTACAAACATTTACATTTCATCGTGACGCCAAAAGAAAATCAGGAATTAACAAAACATGGGTAATGCCTGGTAAATTCCTCAAAATAGTAACTCCAAGAAACAGAATCCACTTAGGTTCAGTATTCCTAGGCATATCTGTTAAATTCAAGATAAAGATACTACATTACAATGAAAACAATAATGCTTTTGCATACAGAGGGCAGTTTGATGCATATTGAAGCAATATGCAATGCAAAGAAAAAGAAACAAAAGATCAAGAAATGACCTTTTCAGCCGAGACAGAATTAAAGACATAAACTTGGCCCTGAAATGATAGAGTAAGCTGGTCACCATTATCAACCCCATGATCTGCTACCACAATAGCATGACTATCAACTCCATGGTCTGTTACCACCATACTATCATTTTCAGCAAGACTCCCATGATCCTCCACAAGTTCTCCTTCCACCATTGCATCACTCCCTCCACCATCATCATGGCCATCATCATGATCGTCAACATCATTCATCCCATCACCATTGTCCATCCCATGCATCCCATGATGATGGTGATGATGAGGGTGATGTTCATAATGCATATTAATGGCATTTTGTGCATCACTCATCTGCATTCTCCCATCATTTCCATGTACACCATCCATATTTCCTCTGATCTCTTCCCAGCGTGCGGTTTATAAACAAAAACTCAAAAGCTATCCTTCTGTAACTTGGCTTCTCCAGCTTCTAGCAGCACACGCAGTTTCACCTACCAGACCAAAAAAGAAGGGAACAAACAACGATAATGAGAAGGAAACAAGCTAACCCTCAATTTATTCGCATTTTAAATGCCATCCATCAAATTACTCTTCAAAAGTTCTCCCGCACAACATTAAATCAAAGAAAGTATCAAATACACTGCATATACCAAGAAAGGTTAAAAAAGAATCAGCTTCTTCAAAGCCATCAATAAAAAGAAGAAGAAAAGGAAAGAAAGACATTAAACCCCACACATTTCGGCAAAGATCCTGTTTGGATACTGTGAAACTGGAGGAAACATCAACATTACCAAAACCCAGAATTATACATACGTCTAATCAAGAAAGAACCGATCTTTTTAGTGTGTTCTAATCTGGAAGAGATGTGACGGAGTGCCACCTGTTTGGTAGAATAGAAAACTGTGAATCAAACAAAAAAATTGGGATTTGTGAGTTATAAGTTCAGATTTTGCAGATGATCCGAACGTGAGGAACTTGACAAGAAATCATATAGGAAAATTGGGTCGTTGAGTTGATTGGAAAGGATGAGAGGTGAGGATTTATAGGCGCTAGAGATTGAAAAAGGTTAAGGGCTGGAGAAGAGAGTGGGATAGGCCTGGATTGTTATTACATAAAGCCAAGTCCAACCCAAACTATAGCAGATTGATAGGTATGACCCGAGCCCAGCTCATATCAGTCTAACCCAACTGAAGTCAACAAGTTTACCGAACATTGATCTGCATTTTCTTTTTTAATTTTCAACATTCGAACCACATTGATAGTAAATCAAATTAAAAAAAGTTTAAATTTTGAGCCGTTCAATTATTAATAAATTTTTAAATGCATATAATATTTTTAGAATAATTAAATTCAAACTAAACTAATTTGTCATAACTAATAATTTATCAAATTTGAATCTAAGTTTTCGAGTCTAATCTCAATCAACATAAGCTTAATTCTTTAATTATGTCACCAACTGGGCCTAAATGCCCAAACCTAAACTCGAATCCAATCAAACTAGACTTGACCCTTTGATATGATACTTCTAGTATATTGCTCATTCGATTCTTAAGTCAATCATTAGAATGACGACACCAAACCCAATTTCTCCGTTTTTTTGAGTGAGAAACATCAATTATGCGCAGCTTTTTCCTTGTATTTTTTATAAAGTATCTGTTTTCGTAACTCGAACTCGCGACCTTTCACTCACGAAAGAAAAACCTTACCAATTGCTCCAAGGGAATTTGTTTCTCATATTCAAGAATGCAACTAAACTGGAAATGCCTACCACATTTGATAGCTTTAGAACTGTCTATGAGTAGAAGGATGTTCTGAATGAATCATTAAACTTTCAAACAAAACAGACAAAAACTCCAACACAGGACTAAGTTTTCTAATACAAAACATGAAAGTAACAAACTAAGACCAAGATGATGGATCTTAGAAAAGTGATGTCCCCTTCCCCTTCTTGTCTCCACCAATCTCAAAGTGCTTGCACCTCTGTATAAACCATAGAAAGAATCAAAACATTAGGATAAAAACTTAGGAACAGTGTAATATGATTAGGCGCATCGGATGAAATAACAAACCTTGATAGCATGTTGAGACACATGCTTGCAACTCTGACATTGCAACCTCAACACGATCTTCTTAGTGGTTTTAGCCTATTACGAAAATCATCAGCTCGTCATCAACAGCAGAACATGAAGCATCATGTGATTAAAGAAGGGCGAAATCAACAACACATCACAAGATTAAGATGGTCAGAGCTATAAAATAAATTCAGTTACTTTAAGACTCTCATATACAATAGTTGACACAAAAATCGGATTCTGCACTGATCCCAATGTCCAAGAATCAATGTGAGAAATGACAAAATTCTCTTACCTTCTTGTGGAAAACGGGCTTGGTCTGTCCACCGTAACCTGATTGTTTCCGATCGTAACGACGCTTTCCTTGTGCAGCAAGGCTGTCTTTTCCCTTCTTATACTGTGTGACCTTGTGCAAGGTATGCTTCCTGCACTCCTTGTTCTTGCAGTACGTCTTCTTGGTCTTTGGAACGTTCACCTGAAATCAGTGGATTTGAGTCATTAGACGACAAAAGAATAGCAAAATGCACAACCATCATCTAGAGGCCATGCCTGACTTTAAAAGTCCGCTGAAAAGAGAATTGTATGGATCAATGAATATAAAAGGAACACGAACAATTGTAGCCCTCAATCAGCATAAAAGCTTCAAGATCTTCTGTGCAGTTGAACAACTGCAAGTATAATCTCTAAGGAAGAATCCCTTGTATACACTTCCAAAAGAAGATCTTCCATGGAGCTGAACAATTGCAACCATAAGGCTACCCTTCCAAAACCCCATACACTCCACGCACAGTCAATACAATTATATCAGAAGTTCAAGAAGATGACTATATCAATCGCATTGATCCAGAGCAATCAAAATGGTCAATAACCTAAGAAAGTAGCATAAGGTGAAATAACTACGAAACCCGTGGTACAATTATCAACAATAACCAGAAAAATCTACGAAACAGACAGAGGAGATGACCCAACAACGTAAAACAGTACAAAAGAACACAGTTCTACAAAACCCTAGAAGAAAGTTTCAACTTTCGACCTTTCAGATTCAAAAGATCCAATCTTTTTTCCCATAGAGAGCAATTTCACATGAGCCAAACAAATCTAAAACGTGTAGAAACACCGCAACAAACTATCTATTAGATAGAGAGTTACCATGGTGGACGACGAAGTGATAGCCCTAGATGAGAAACAGCGGCAAGAAGGCTAGAAATTGGGTTTTAGGGCTTCGGTGACTATCGTGGACTTGTATACAAATGTTTGCAATTTGGTCCCTCATCTTTCCATTTCTTCTTTAAAGGTCCTTGTAACTTTCTAAAATTTTAATAAATTTAAATTAAATTATTATATTCAAGTTTAATACAAAATTTAGTTAATTGTTTGACTTTAAATTAGACTATACTCATTTTAATAATTATATTTACAAAGATTTGGTATATAATAATGAACTTTCATATCATATGGCCCTAAAACAAAAAGAAATTATATTATGAATATTATGCTAATTATAACCTCATAAACACTATTTTAAGAAAATTAAGAGGAATTATCTTGAAAATATTCATTTTTATCTTTAATTTTCTTTGTAATAAAATGTATTTTATTTTCAAAGTCTTTTTATTTTTTAAATGATATATAATACCTAGACGAATTAACCTATATTTTGTTAGTAAAAAAACTGATTTTTATTCCTCACAAAAATATTAAAAACTTTAACTACTTAATAGAAGTTATTGGTTAGTAATAGCTAATTAACTATAGCAATAAACTAAAATTTGTAAAAGTTGTTAATACAATAACAACGTCCAATCGAAATTTCGTTGTTAAGCAGGATATGGGGAGGTCTAATATTATGTAACCTTACCCTTAATTAGTAGAGAGTTTGTTTCCAAATGATCCACATAAAACACAGAAAGAGAGATAAGAACAAAGAAAAAGAAAAAAATTCCTATAGTAATACTAATAATAATAATAACGAGTGAACTTTGGTGCTCCCTTCAGTAGAACCTGAAAATTTATGCCACAACGAATACAGTTTTTTAGCTTTGCGAGGGTCAGATGAGGGACATCAATTGTACGCAACTTTTCCTTTGTATTTTTTTACATAAAGACTGTTTTTGTGACTCAAACCCGTAACTTTTTAGTCACAAAAAAATAATCTTATCAGTTACTTCAAAGCTTGCACTTTACATTAGTTTGCTTCTAAAGCTAGAAATACACCTATTTAACATCAATGCCTAAAAAAAAAAAGATTGAACCCCTTTTTTGATTCTGTTATTAAATTTAATTAAACTTAATTTGACGCGATGTTTAAAAAATTGGACCGAAACTGATCAAACAAAAATTTTAAGGTTCAACTGTTATTAGATTATCATAAAATTTACTAAAGATCGAATAAAATTGAAAAAATTATTTTTACTCAATTTTTTAAAATTTTAATTAAAAAATAAGACTGTTAAATAAAAAATAATTGATTTATTTTAATTTATAAAAACTTATTAATTAATAAAAATTAACCGATTAATTAATCAGTTTTTAACAACACGAGTTATTAAAATAAATCAAATCGGAAAGTTAAAAACTGAAAAAAAAAAAACAGTTCAGAAATTTTTATAGTTGAACCAATTAAATCGGTTAAATTTTTTAATCATTTCTTTTGCAAGAACATGAAAGGGTATTCATAACAATGGAGAGATTAGTCTTTGATGTCTCATAGTTACATCAGTATAGAGTGAAAAAGTAGAAAAACAAATTTCAGTCACCATTCTGGAAATCTCTTTACAGTGAGTGTGATTTGTCAAAGAATCAAAGATGGTTTTGCTTTAAAGAGATGAGCATAATATGGTGTGCTCTCTGAAGCACTGTTAAGGTAATTGAATAGAGAGCAGTATCACCAATCATTCATCAAAAGGCTGGTCAGTGTTTTTATCTGCCATGGAAGGATCACCTTTCATGGAAGTAGTAGACAATCTTGAAATCTCAAGCACGAGGAAGATAGTTTTTGCAGTCTTTCGATACTCAGAACGTTCTTTTCTGCCATCCATTGCATCAGCAGAGCCATCTGGACTTAATTTTATCTGCCATATAAGGATCACCTTTCATGAAAGAAAGTAGACAATCTTGAAATCTCAAGCACAAGGAAGAGAGTTTTTGCGGTCTTTCAACACTCGTAATGTTATTTTCTGCCATCCATTGCATCAGCAAAGGCATCTGGAGTTGATTTTTGGTTTCGTTTACCTGGACAAGCAACGATTACTGTAAAAAGAATATAAAACAGTATCCCTGCTTAACCCAAGGTCAGTAAAAGGAAGATAATGAGAAACCAGGACTAATAGTGAAGAAATCAACTAATGGAGTTCAGTTTGGGTTCTGATAATAGACATGAGTGGTGCACCTACCTCCTTTTCGATATGTTTTCGATATGGATGCGTAGATTGCATACTTCTACGGTGAGTACATAACTCATGGCACCATAACGGGCAGAAATTCACAAGCTTTCTATCTGGCCAACTTAAAGATCATTTTATGACCAGATAATACGTATCGTATGCTTTCATCATAGGAATTTTAATAAAAACTTCTTGTGAGCTTGAACAATATTTACCTGATTTCTTCTTTTCCTTGGATGAGACAAAAAGATGATTGTACTTCTCTAGTACGTGATCTTTCTCTTCAAGCATGCCCAACATCTCATATGCATTTGCAACTTTCCGAACTATTTGTTTTTCTGGAGGTTTGCGGTTGAAAGCTTCCAACCCTTTGAAAAGCTTGAATGTGCAACAGTTAATAGGTTAACCTTGAAACAAAAGGAGTGTTATTGAAAGTATTAAACTATAATTGTTGAACCGACTTCAACTTAGATTCAAAAATCATTTCTAAGTTTCAGATACGAAAAGCGCAAACAACAGTGGCCATTGGTAACAATAATCCCTTCTTCTAAAACTTGTATGAGTTCCATGCCATACACAGCAACAATTGAGCAACTAACTGATAAATCAAGGACACTATCCCCAACTTTAACTTCTCTTACGTAAAGTAATAGAGGGATACCTTTATCAGATGCTCTAGCATGTTGTTCCTGTAGTATATACCCATCATGCACTTGCATAATTGCCATGAGACTGAGTGGAGATCGTTACCGATCTTCTTCACCCAGAACATGTGTGCTTCTTCTGCTCTGTGATCCATATCTAAAGCCAGTATTAACTGCTCATAAGTTCCCATTGTGTTTCCCTGCCCCTTGCTTAGCATCCACTTAATTACCTAAAACATATTAATATACAATCAAAAACAAATAGCAACATGAAATATTATCAATGGTTAAGTAAAAGCTTAAGGACGTTAACAGATTATCTAAAGTTTGAACTCCAAAAGTTAATCAGATTGCAAATTGCATACAGTTTTCATTCTTGAAATAATTTTGATGTTTATTATGTACTGTTCTTACTTCAATATTGATCTTCCATCATTGTAAAGTCTTGAAAATCATAAAAGAATTCATAGAGAAAATCTAGATAAAAGATTTTTCAATTTGCAACATTAGGCACACTAGAGAAAGTCTATTAGATTAGAAGAAGACAAATAACTATTCTTCGCCTTGTTGAAGAGGCTCTTCACACTTATGCTCAAGTTCCTGCCTTTTTGTCCTTATCAGATAATTCCCTAGATTGCACAAGATTACTAGTACACATGCAGGTTTGCACGCGCTCGCACAAACACACACACATGGAGAAAGAGAGAGAGAGATGTTCGCACCTGAATGATTCTATGCCACTGATGTTCCTTCTCAAGAGCTATCAAAGCATTCTTAAGCAACACTGTAGGGAACTTTTGCTCCCAAGCAACCCAGGCATCAAGAGCACTGTAAACTGCTTCTTTATTGTCATCAAGATCGGAAAGCTGCATAATAAAATACTCTCAACTTACCAAAGCAAGTTTCCTCTGTCCACCTTTTTCGATATCCTTAATGAAAGAAAAGAGTAATATCGAAACTCCATTCGTCCAGTAAGTTCACAATGGAAGTTATCTCCTAAATCAAGTACACATGCAAACTTACAAGCAAGGGTAAGATATTGCTATTGCATAACATCCAGTGTCTTTAGTTTTGATTTTACAAAACCAAGCAATAATGATGGTAAGTGAGACACATTAGAAATTTTGTATACTTCAACACTCACCGTTTTAAGGAGAAAGTCAACCTTAGCCCTTCCAGAAATATGCTTCCCAATTTCATCTCTCTGCTTGTCCAAAGCAGCCTTGTCTGAACTTTTCGAAGCTGATTGATGATCAGATTGTTCCTACAAGAATTTATCCAGTAAGCTTTGGAAGATACAATACAAAAGTACATCATATAAATCCCAAAAGATTAAGATTAAGATATATTATAAACAGCACTAAATTAAAGATAACTGAAAACTCTTAAACACATCTTAGGCAATGATCAAAATTCATGGGGTCAAAAGAGAAACAAACTTGAAATGGAATTAGGGCTAAAGAGGTTTTCAGTAAAGAAGAAATGAGAAAGATGACTTGGTTAACTGCTCTTTTGAGCAATATTTCAGCAAAGCTTCAGACCCATGATTCAGAAAAGTGAAACTGAAACGAAGTTCTCCATATTATCAATAAAAGTACGCATTTTTTTTTCTAAGCATACCTTCACAAAAGGCACAGTCTTTGGAGTACTATCGGTAGAAAGTGGAGCTTTTGGCATTGTAACTGCTGCTCTGGCTCGATTAAGCTGCAAAAATTGTAATCTTTAACACAAATTTGAATTGGGAACAACCAAAGATGAATGCTTTTTGTGCATACAAGAGAGAACATAGCCGCTGATCTCCGCATGAGCCTCACTCTTCCTTTTCAGTTCAGAATGAGATACCCCAATGCATTTCCTTTTGTTTCTTTTAAATTATATTATGATTTAAAGGAGTTGGTTAAACATTTGAATAAAATTAGATAATTAAAATTTACATTCAAATTTTGAAAAGAATAATAATATCTTGTTAAAAAATTAGTTTAAAGGAATCAATTAAATATTAAAATAAAATTAGATAATTAAAATAGTTAAAAGTATAATTAAATTTTAAAAATAATAGTTTCTTATTAAAAGCTTATATTTTTAATTTAGCATAGATATATGTTTTGATATTTTTTATAATGTATTTTCTTATGACTATATTATATTCCTTTATTAAAAATTTTGTTTAAATTGAATTTCTTAAATAAATTATATTGAAAATATTATTTCTATGATACAAATATATTAAAAAAATAAAGTTATTAGGATTTTTTTATGATTGTATAATTGTAATTATTTTTTAAATAAATAATAATATATAAATTATTGAATTTAAATAAAACGAAATATTATTATTTTTAGGGAATAAACAAAAAAGGGGTAAAGAAATAGACCCCTTTATAGTTTTTGAAAAAATATTTAATTTTTAAAAGTGTTGATTTTTTTTTCTAATTTTAATTAAAAAATATATTTTTTCTTAGATTTGGATTAAAAATAATGACAAAATACAAAAGGTAAAAAAATTATGAGATTTATGAACAGAGAGAATGCAAATAAAGAACTAATACATACAACGTGCAAGAAACAAAACATACTCCAAATAAGGAGGAAATGGATAATCAACACCAAGTATTAACTCCATTTACATAAGCATCCTTTGCCAATGATGAGGAAGAGATAGCCCCAAACAGCTATAAAATAATAATCTTCACTGTTTGTTTTAGCGTTTGGTTTTAGCGTTTGGGAGGAGCTGATAGTCCCAAACAGTTTCTGTTTCAACTACCAGCTCTTTGGTTAAGGGCATCAAATAGATCCTGATAACTGTTCAAGC
>JANIMX020000078.1:938908-955973 GCA_024582655.2 Erythroxylum kunthianum
ATTCGGATCTTTTGGGGCTTTCTTGCTTTTCGGATTGGGTTTGTTCTTTTTGTTGTTTGGAAGAGATATAAAGACCAATCTGATTGTTAGGACTGAGACTTTGATTTTATTAGGGTTTGCATTGACAAAAACGTTGAAGAATTGGGTTTTAGGGTTTTGCTTTGCTATTGCTTTGATGAATTTGGGATCGAAGAGTGGATAGACAGAGATGGGTTGAGAGATTCAGGACTTCTTCAGCCTCTCTATTAATAATTTATAAATGATTGAATTTTAATAAAAAGAAATATTATTATTTTTTGGGGAATAAGAATTAATAAGTTATTTTGGATAGAAACAAATTTCTTTTCTTAGTCTTCTCCAAGAATTTCTGAGTCTTTCTTATAATTCTAAGTCACTCATTTCAATGGTTGCACTTGCACTCCTTTTTATTCTCCCATTGGACTCCTGTCCTCTTCTTTTGTTAGCAGTCTCTTGACATTTTCAATCTACCAATGCTCACCAATTTTTTGGCTCAAGGGCAGTGATTTTTTTTTGGATCGGCGATCACACGCAGGCAGGACTAGTGGTTGATTGGAATCATCGATCCAGATGGGAAGGAACAGATCGTCGTCGTCGGCGAGCAAATGCAGGTACTTCAACCCGGCGTATTACCTCAAGAGACCAAAGCGCTTGGCTTTGATCTTCATTGCTTTTGTTGCTGCTTCCCTCTTCGTTTGGGATCACCAGACTCTTGTTCGTGAACATGAGGTGTGTTGTATTTTATGTTTATTTTGGTCAAAGTTTGAGTCTTTTATTGGTTTGTTCATCTTGGTTGTCGAGGAAATATGTTTGGAATTTGAGGAAGAGCTCTATTTCCATCTAGAAGTCGTACATTTTGGTTTTTTTGGTTAAATTTTGAGTCTTTCATTGTATTATTCTGTGTGGTTGCTGAGGGGGTGTTAAATAGTATTTCTGTTTTTGAAATTTCTGGTGGAATTGTACCATTTGATGATAAAAGTAAGAAGTGTTGGAAAAGATAGGAAATCATACGGGATTTGAGTAATCTTCTGTTATTTAGCTGAGTTTTCTTTTCTCTTCGCTAGATTCTTGCATTTGTGATGAGGGTTGTTGAGAAAATAGTGCAAAAGTTTGGAATAATTTCTTTTGTTAGATGTGCACTTTTTCTTTGCATTGCTTTCTCTTCGGTCTTGCACTTGGGGATATTATCAGCAGCTAAAGGATGATCTGAATTTTTTAATCTAACATATAATATATATATATATATACTCGTGCTAATAAATTATGAGCACTGAGATCTCATGACTAGATACTATAATTTACTGGTTTCAGGTGTGTTAAGGACTAGTTCCAGTTCATAGTTCATACCCTTTTACATACTCTGTATTTTACTTTGTCCTCAATCCATTGTTATGTGACAATTCAAATGCTAATTTGCAGGTAGAAATTTCCCAGTTGAACGAAGAAGTGAACCAATTAAAGGCTATGGTAAGAGATCTTGACTGTTGAGCTTTATGATTGTTATTGGTAGAAATTATTGTTTTGAGTAGAAGGTAAAAGTTTTAGGTGGTCAACTGTATATGCAGATTGGTCAATGTTTTATTCTATAATAACACTAAGAATTCAATAGCCCCTTGGTTTATACCGACAAAATATTAAATGGAAATGAGCTTCTGCTAAGCTGATTGTTTCCACGCAATTTACAGCAATGCCTGTGGTTTTATTTGCCTTTTCATATTCATTTATATTTTTGTTTGACAGATAGTCAATTTATTGACTGCAATGTTTGTCTTTTTGACTAATTCTGTTGGTCTTTTTCAGCTGGAAGAGTTAAAGAGTATTCATGGTGATGCATTTAAATTGATTAATAGTAGATCTAGCAGACCTTCTAAGAAGGTCATTCCTGAGGACCCCATTGACATTCATCGAAGAGAGACAGTAAGAGATGCTATGATTCATGCATGGAGTTCATATGAGAAATATGCTTGGGGGAACGATGAACTTCAGGTGTGTTAAATACTTCTTGGAGAATGATACAATGCTTCTATGTGATTGGGTGTATTGCTCTCTAAATAATGCATTTCATTGCCAATCTCTCAAATTTGTTGTTTAAATGGGTTGCAGCACTTGAAAGCTTTAATCCCAAATAAATTTGTCAGTATGTGATCCATTTTTGCTTCATCCTATCCAATGCTTTTTGAGAAGTTCCACAGAAGAATTCATCACTCCTAGCGTTCTAATGCTATTCTCTGTATTTTTACCAGCCTCAGTCGAAGAATGGTGTTAATAGCTTTGGTGGTCTTGGAGCAACTCTAATTGATGCTCTGGATACATTATATATAATGGGTCTGGAGGAGCAGTTCCAGAGGGCTAGAGAGTGAGTTAGAATATCTATCTCCTATGGAGGAGCAGTTGGGACATTGGGTTTATGTTGTGGCATTAAAAATGTGCACATGTTTATAAATGGAGAAAAAGTTCATCATAGCTCAATGTTTTCCCTCCTGTATTTTTGCATGGTTCTGATGCATAGTTCTTCAACCTATATATATATATATTTGTTAAACCAAGGACATCTGTTTTTAACTGACTGCGCAGTTGACTTTTAAATTTGACATCTAGCATGCCAAATTTGAGTATGTGGAGCTGGTTCTTCTCTTTAAAACCTTAACAACATTAAACTCCTTGAATTAAATTTGAAGTATAACCTAAGCCTTTATCTTCCAATGGAGTCAAGAATCAATATTTTTTTCATGTTGTAATCTGTTCAATTAGATTCTTCTTGTTTCTAAATGATAGCTTCTGCTAGTCATTGACAAGTATTCTACTGTCATTTTATATCTGTCAAGTACATTGTCTTCCATTTAAATAACTTTGTACGGAATACTGTTTCTGGTATGAACCTTTTCCTATTTTGTCATTTCTTTAGGTGGGTCGCAAATACGTTGGATTTTAACAAGGACTATGATGCTAGCGTTTTTGAGACAACCATAAGGTTGCGTTACCAGGTTTAATGTATAGTTAGTTCTTCTTTAGTAAAATATAAGATCACTATTGCTAATATAGTGCTTGTGGCAGTATCTTTGGTTCTTATGGAGTGGGGTTTTATTCATTTGCTAATATATTCTGTCGCTTTAATCCAAATCCAGAGTTGTAGGTGGGCTGCTTAGTGCATATGATCTTTCAGGAGACGAAGTTTTCCTTGAAAAGGCCAAAGATATCACTGACAGATTGCTCCCTGCTTGGAATACACCCTCCGGAATCCCATATAACACAATTAACCTGGCACATGGAAATGCACATAACCCTGGATGGACTAGTGTAAGTTGTTTTCGTTCTAGTGGCTTTGATGTCAATGTTGAAAATCAATTCCATATCTCATGTTTTTATATCGATTCTTGAGTGGACTGTGTAACTGGAATTCAAACCTTCTTTTCTGATGCCACTCAGAATTTCTTTCTTTTGCAATTCCATTAGTGCGTCATTTATACCTGTTGTTGGTTAACTTGCTTTTGGTTTTTGTTAGTACTGTGTTATAAGTAGGAAGAAAATGTATGCACTAGAGACTCATATTTTTGGCCTTTTTTTTGAAAACCCTGCCTGTCAGGAATCCTTTCGCTAGACTGTCTGTATTGCCAATGCTGTATGGATGGTCCAATATATCTGTTGGATACACCTCTTAACTCTATTATCTGTTCACACAATCAGTGTTTTTTGACTTGGGAATGTGGAGAGTTGATATCTATATGAAACAGTTGCCTATTCATGAAAGAATTGTTTTTTATATCATTCTTTTTCCCAGGGCAACAGTATTCTTGCAGATGCTGGAACGGAGCAACTTGAATTTATTGCTCTTTCTCAAAGGACCGGAGATCCAAAATATCAGCAAATAGTATGTGGCTTCCATTTGTTTTTATGTCTAATTGCGTATACGTATGCCATTCTTGCAACGATGCAATGACATCATGTGTGGAAATTTATGACGTTACTGGCTGTTTTTGGCATTCTTTATCTGCAGATCCATTGTTAATTTTATTGTTACAAAGTTGAACTGATTTTGGATTCTCTGCTTTCTCTTCTTTTCTGTTAGACTAATAAGTGGGCTTTTAAAGATGGCTTAAATTAGTTCTTTTCATTTCCACAGTGAAGAAATATTTTCTGTTTGCTGTTCTTTCCATTTGTCAATCAAGTGATTGGCTGCCTATGTACTTGGTTTGTTTTCTCGCAATCTATGTGTTTGTTGGAAATTGATCTTGCAGGCAGAGAAGGTAATAGAGGTGCTCAATAAGACTTTTCCTGATGATGGTCTACTTCCAATTTACCTAAATCCTAGTAGCGGAACTGGATCATACTCCACCATAACTTTTGGTGCCATGGGTGACAGGTATCTCTGGAAGATTTAGGCACTTACTGTCTAATATGTTGTACTTTAGACATTTTTCCAATCATGATCCCTTTTAATATGATTCAAATAAACCTCTAAAAGAGTTTGATCAGCTTGAATATTTGCTTGCAGCTTTTATGAGTATTTGCTCAAGGTCTGGGTTCAAGGGAATAGAACTTCTGCTGTGAGAGGCTATAGGTCAGATTTTATTGTCATACCTATTTTATATGAATTGGTAACCTGACAATGGATTGTTTTTGATAGGGTTAATTGACTGACTTTGTTGTCTAGGACAAAGTACTTTTGTTGAACTTGGATTTTCAAAGCATGGAAAGCAAAATGAAATCAGAAATTAAAAATTGATTGAAGAAATGAATTGAATTCTAATGTTTTAAAACCATATGTGCTCTCTTATTATTTCCTTTATTTGAATTGAGTTTATGATGTACTATTTCATGAGCTGTGTTCATTTTGAATTCCATCATGAAGCCAAATTTAATGGAACTTGAATCTTGGAATCAGGGAAATGTGGGAAAAATCAATGAAGGGCTTGTTTAGCTTGGTGAGGAGAAGCACACCATCATCTTTTGCATACATTTGTGAAAAGAGTGGAGACATGCTTACAGACAAGGTAATATTCATCTTTAACAGTCTTAACTACTGCTGCTTTTCTTGTTGAGCCATGTTTAATTTAAGTTTACTCGTCAAAATAAAAAAATAGTAGTGGAATTCAATGCTTATTCCTTATTCTCATATATACGTAGATGGATGAATTAGCATGCTTTGCTCCAGGAATGATTGCCCTAGGAGCCTCTAGTCACGAACATGCTGATTCTCAGAAGTTTCTCGCTCTAGCTGAAGAGGTATCTTTATGTCTTCAAAGCTAGATGTTAGAAATATTCATTTTATCACTATGGGATGTTCCTTTTATTTCAATATAAAATTTTCATTTAATATGTCTGAAACCTTTGATTAAAAATGGCAAATATCGTACAGATATAAGCATTATGATATATCACCCTTTACACGTACATGCATAACTTTGGTTCCTCTCCCATTCAACTATTTGTCAAACAAGACAAATATCATTGTTACACTTGTATGCTTCTAGAGCAGATAAGTTTGTTTTCGTTGCAACTTTTGTTGGTGTGATGTTTCTATATGAACACAGCATGCAGTTTCATCGTAACCTTAAGTTGTAGGTCCTGCAAAATAATTTCACAATGATAGAAAATGTATCTTGTCTTCCCAGATGACTTAAAAGGATTAGCATATCAAACTGCTTTTCCCAGAGTGGACAAGAGCTTAAAAGAAGCATTCAAACTTTGCCTTGTTGGAATTTTAGCTTCCTGTTCAGAGAGTTGAACTTGCACTATTTAACTCTCTCAACACTTAAGCAAGAACCTGTAACAGTTTGGGATACAGGTTATGTTATATTGCTTCATAGTTGTGCTTTTCTTCACAAGAATTGTGCTTCAGTTTTTATGTACTTTCAGATATGTTATTATCATGTTATATGCATCTTGTATAGGAATAATTACTAGGTGGACGAAGCATGTATCGTTCATCTGGCATATTGCACACAGTGTACACGTCTCAGGGCGTATGTATGAATGTGCTTATGAAGTCTGTTTTTTCCCTTTTGCAGCTTGCCTGGACATGTTACAACTTTTACCAGTCTACCCCAACAAAATTGGCTGGAGAAAATTACTTTTTCCATTCTGGGCAGGTGATTTATATTTATCCTCATTTTTAGTCACACCTGCATCCATTGTCTGATGAGTGTCTTGTGCATGCTGCTTTCAGGACATGACTGTGGGTACATCTTGGAATATCTTAAGACCAGAAACGATTGAATCACTCTTTTACCTGTGGCGTTTCACGGGCAACAAAACATACCAGGAGTGGGGTTGGAATATTTTTCAAGCATTTGAAAGGAACTCACGAATTGAGACAGGATATGTTGGATTGAAGGATGTAAGGAAACCTCTTCCCCACAAAACCTCCGTATATGTGTCGATAATTTCTTTTGCCACCTTGAATAATTCATGTAGTTTATATCTAACTAAACTATGGGCGTGCCTCATATGCTATGCCTCAAATCAAGATTGTTATAGAGGCTGCGATTTAGTACGAGGATAATTTGATCTTTGATTTTCTTCTGCCTACCTCTTCTTCAAGTGTCATTATTCATTACAGTTTGGCAATCAGAAACACATGAATGACTGAAGTCTTTGCATGATATTGTTTTTAGGTGTTCAACATCTTTGGGATATCATTTACATTTCTTTGATACAGTAACATAGACGGGGCCAAAATACTGTGGTTACACAATTTATTTACTTTAGGCATAATTAGCTGCCATTTCATATGAGGCAATCCAAACCTGCTTTAATTTTTATCCAGAATACCATTCAGCCTCTCCTTTTTTGTGCATTCAAGGAACTGATCTGTGAAAGTGTCATGGTGAGTGATACTTCTGTTATTTTTTCCGGCTGCTACTGACTGTTCAATGTCGGTATTTTCAGGTCAATACCGGTGTCAAAGACAACATGATGCAAAGCTTCTTCCTTGCAGAGACACTGAAGTATCTCTACCTTCTTTTTTCACCGCCTTCGGTAATCTCACTTGACGAGTGGGTCTTCAACACTGAAGCTCACCCTTTACGAATTGTAGCACGCCATGATGGAGACATTTTTGGACAATCAGAAGAGCAGACGAGTCGGAGTCGGGGAAGGAAAGAAGGTCAATTTGATGAATAAGTTTCATTTGGTATTTGTGAGCTTGATTGATCCCAGTGTCATGGTTTTGAGGCATGGATTGGATGGACAACATGGGATTTAAACCTTGTAGTTATTTGAATTAGATTAAAGGCTTCTAGAATACTTCTGCCATGGATGATAAAAGGCAGTTAGAAGTTTCTCTGTTCCTGTATTGTAGGAATTGTTGTATTTAATAGCATAGAACTGACAATAACAACCCTAGTGGTTGTGTAACATAGAAAACCATTCGTGACTGTTTATGTACACGAAAAGTTTTCAATTCTTTTTCCACTCATGGATTAGCAGAAAAGCATTAGATTGCAATATAATTTTTTGAAAGTCTTGTATGCTTCAATCTTCTTTCTTTTTCTTCTCATTTCATTTCAGAGCAAATCAAGGCATGCTGTGCAGGAAACAATTAGGATATCCTACTCTTTATCTATGCCAGTGTTTGTGTGTGTGTTTGCTTAATCCCTTGGCTGTGATTTACAAAAGCTGTGATTTCTTCAGACATTGACATGTAGGGATGGCAATGCTTGGGTTGGATCAGGTCGGACCCCTAAAGTCTAAACCTAAAAGTGGGTCTTAGATTGAGCCTGAATTGGATTCAGGCCAATCTGAAAATTTTGAGCCTATTGAACATGAAAAGGGATAACAACTCAAGTTCGCACCAAGTTAGACTAGACACATTAGTCGAGTTGGTTCCAAAGTATAGTTTGAGTTCGGCAAGTTATTATTTTGTAGTTAGATCCAAATTTAAATTTGAATGAGTTTGAATCCCTTAATTATGAAGATTTGAGCTGTCTTGGCATGCAGATGAGATTGAACAATGCAAGCTTCTACATTGTATAAAACAAGTTCCAAGTTGCTTGCACCATATTGGTGACAAGGTGTTCCAGTGTTTCATTGCGTTAAGTTTCGATCTTTCAACTGTTTCTCGTCCTAAGTCGAAGTAAAGGAGAAAAAAAAGGTCGTCGTTCTTGTGGTTTGGGCTTGGTCTCCACTTAATCGAACACAAAGAAGGAAAAAATGAGAAAGAAGTTGTCTTCTTCGAGCTTGTAACCCATTAATTCAAGAGGGGCCCAAGCAACTGGTCTATGGAGTTTCAAGCTCACCAACGAAAACCTCAACTGTGGAAAGAGTAACAGAGGAAATTTGAGCTCAGCTATGCAAGTAAAGCATATGCTTCCAAGTAAAAGGAAGAAACTTTGAGGCTCCTCTCAATGTCTCTCTTTGAACCACCAACTGAAATGAATTTTCCGTGAAAATACAAGCGTTTCGTGAGCTGTTAGGAGAAAGAGGAAGCCATCTTTAACCTTGATTTAATGCTAACACCATATCATCGTTTCCTCTCTCGCCTCACCCACACCCCAAAACACAGTTCCTCCATTTTCTCCCCTTTATTTGCTATACCAAACAAAGACTTGAGCTTTTCAGTGACCCTTGACAAAGACATCAAGGAAGACATTGATAGTGCCACCATCAGCAAGACTGGTGCACTCATTTTCAGGAAACAAAATCACAACTTTCAGCATGCTTCTTACTCTCAATATCGTAGCTTTTCCTTTTCTAATCCCTCGAAACGGTTTGTTTTGTTGGGTTTGATTCCCTTGGAGAATGATCAGAAGCAACACAATTGGAACCAGTATTTATCCCATCGCAGTAGGTTCTGGTTTCGTATTTCATTTTATTCTATTTGTCCTTTTGCTTTTGAATAGGATTCTTAAGAATGACATTCTTCTGTTCAGCAGCAAAACTTGATTCTCCTTGTTTGCGGTTTTGCTCTCTTTTGAGTTTGTTTATTGTATTTCAGGTTTTTTTACGAGGGGTAAACAAGTAAAGAGGATTGAATTCAATGATCAGCATAGGCATGTTTATTACTTCTATATTACTGGTTTCTTCACTTTACTTTAGTTCCTTTATCCATGTTTTCAATGTTACATTATGGGAAATGGGAATCCTTTTAGTCTATTATCAAACATTTACTATTTGTTTACTTTTTATTATGCTGATAGCAGCAGGATTAAGCATTGTGTATAAATTGATTGTTTGAACTTCAAAACTCCATGGTACTGTGTCGCCTTATAAGATTAGTGGTTATTGCAGTCATGGTTGACATGCCTGGATCTTGTTGGGATCCATGCCTGTGAAGTGCATAATGGTCAGGAATTGTAAGTTTGTGACTGTGAATTGAGGTTTGCTTATTCATGCATTTGGTCTAGAAGTTGTGAGAGCAGTGGTTTTAATGATACAGAAATGGAGTCAGCCGTTTTACTGGACTAAAAAAATCCAGGATGGAGTAAGGTTTTGACCAAAAAAAGGGTTTTGAGCTTATAGATCAAAAGAAAATATTAAAAGGTTAGAATTGCATTTGGGGGCATAAACATAACTTTGAGAGTCTACATATCTTTTATATATATATGCTACCCATTGCACCAAAAACAATTTATTCAATTTATATATTCTCTTTGGAAGACTATTCCATCCCTAATGTATCTTCTGGCCATTTAATGTATATGATATTTTTGCAGTCAGAGAGCTGTCACAACTGCACTCTGGTGCAATTTTCTTGTATTTTCTCTTAAATTTGGGGTATGGTTGTCAACCTCCAGTCATGTCATGTTAGCTGAAGTTGTGCACTCAGTTGCAGATTTTGCAAACCAGGTCGTTATCTTGTCATATTTTGTCAACCAGATTATTAAAACTATTCATAATTTGGAACATTTAGAAACTAATTGACTTCCGCATTGTAGGCACTTCTTGCTTATGGTCTGACAAGCTCTAGGCGTGCACCAGATGCCCTTCATCCGTGAGCCTTCTTTACCAAAATTTGCTTTTCAGCTGCATAGTCTTCACATACTCATTGCTCAAGTCATTTGTGGGAAATACAAGTTGTAGTTGATAAAGTCTATAGGGTGTTTCTTTAATACTTTCTCATTTGAGATGAATAGGTTGGTTGTTGAATAGGGGGTGCAGTGGGAAGACCTTAAATTGGACTGTCTTGTATTTATTATCTAATAATTTTCATAAATCTTATTTCTTATGAAGAGCAATCAGTTTATTGGCTTTTCCATTTCCACCATCATATGTATGTGTATATTTACATATTTTCTCTTCTCTATTATTTTGCCTAAAGTTTGTTTCCTTTCCCAGTTATGGCTATTCTAAGGAAAGGTTTGTTTGGTCGTTGATATCTGCCGTTGGCATCTTTTGTCTTGGTTCTGGGGCTACAATTGTTCACGGAATTCAAAACTTGTGGGTTTCACATGTAAGGAACAAAGTAATATGGCATAATTATTTTTCAGAACTTCTCAAACCTTCCCCTTCCTATCCTTCCCCCCAAGTATTGTGTATAGCTTCACAAATGAATGCATAATTTATAAACTTGCATGATCATTTCAGACTCCCATGAACCTCGAGTATGCAGCTCTGGTGATTGGTGGTTCATTTCTTATTGAAGGTACAGTTGCTTTACCTGTTAGGCTACTGGATTGTCACAAATGTACGATTCAAATTGGGCATTTAAGCTTCAACTTTTCACCTTTGACTAGTTATGTTTTCTCTTTAGGGGCTTCTCTTGTTGTCGCCATCCAAGCTGTGAAGAAGGGCGCAGCTGCAGAAGGAATGAAATTAAGAGACTACATCTGGCGTGGTCATGATCCCACAGCTGTTGCAGTCATGACAGAGGTATATTGTCAATTCCTTTTGCATATTGCTGGAAGTAATCATATGTCATTACCAGTAATTTTAATGTGGCATGGGGGCCTGGGTCGTAACAGTATGTGACCTGTATTTGATGCCAACTGCCAAGAAAAAACTGTTATGGTCTTTCCCAATAATTATTTAATGTTGAAAATCTTGAATAAACGTAAGTTGATTCAGTGCTGTTATAAGACAGAGAGAAGTGATTCTAAGAAAAATTGTGAGTGATTCCATGCAATTTTACCAGCATTATTTTATCCTCCCTCCACATTTTACTCGAATAGCAGAATTTTGTCGTATATGACTGTAAATTCATCCTTGTATATACTTCGCTGTTGTCTGTCTCCATAATAAGCAATGTTGTATATGCAGGATGGTGCCGCAGTTACTGGACTTGCTATTGCTGGAGCATCATTAGTTGCTGTGAATGCCACAGGAAATCCAATTTATGATCCTATAGGTTCAATAATTGTTGGCAACTTGCTTGGGATGGTATGTACTACACATCTCATATGTAACTCTTTTCACAGATGAACAAGTGTAATTGAAGTGAAATTTTATGCAGGTAGCAATATTTCTGATCCAAAGGAATCGGCACGCTTTGATTGGCAGAGCAATGGATGACAATGATACAGAGAAGGTCCTCCGATTCTTAATAAGTGACCCGGTATAAATTTCATAAGAAAATTTATTTTGTTTATTTTTACTCCTCTTTCTTTGGAAATTAACAAGTTGTTGATTTTTGTTGTAGGCTGTAGATGCTGTATATGATTCTAAAAGTGAGGTCATAGGACCTGGGTTCTTTAGATTCAAGGCAGAAATAGGTGAGCTTTCTCAGTGCAAATCCCTTTACTGTTTTGATTGTCCAAGATTCTGAACATTGATTTTGAACCACCAATAGTTAGAATTCCATAACTTTTGTTTGCTTTTAGTTTAAATAACATTGCAGTAAGTGGTAACATGTCTGAGGTTTTAAACATATCGAGGACAGATCTACATTCATTGCATTGAGAATAGCACTAAATTTGTTCAGGAATTGTACTAAGCCAGACATTTATGCCACTTTTTGTCATTGCTTCAATATTAATATTAATATACTGATTTCTATGATGACAGATTTTAATGGAGTTGAGGTCGTGCAAAATTATCTTACTAGGACAGGACGTGAAGAATGGGCAAGACAGGTTGATATTTGTCAGAATTTCAATTGAATAAGAAAGAGTGAAGAGAGTTAGTTGACAGGATAGCATATATATCTAGTTTCGTGTTGTTTAAAAATAATGAATTCGTGGTCTGGCACTCTGTGCATGACTTTGTATATGTAACATACAGTTTCGAAAAGCTGCAAAAGAGAAGGATGATACTGCCTTGCTCAAAATCATGTCCAATTATGGTATGCATTTCTACAAACAGCAAAGATGATTGAAATTTTACAGGCAATTTTTGGTGATTAGGTTCCCCCTTTGCAGGTGAGGAAGTAGTCACTGCTTTAGGATGTGAAATTGACAGACTTGAGAAGGAGATACAGGAGATTGTACCGGGCATTCAGCATGTTGATATCGAGGTGCACAATCCGACAGGCCCGATCCCATGATTATATATACATTGTTTCTTCTTTTTGCACGTGGAAATTACGTCTGCAATATTTACTTACTTTTTTGACATGATGGATGATATCAAGCATGTAACTACCGAAAAACGAGTGACACGCTTGCATATTTGTTCCGAGTGAGTTTATCAATAGTGAGATCATCAAGTTTTGTCAGATTTTAAGGAACAGAATATTCAAAAAGAGAATATGGTATATGATGTGATGTCTGGCAATTTTGATAAGAACTTCGTTAGCTTTGTCACCTTGGTCTTTGCATGCTAAGAATCAAACTTGAAAGTTGTATTAAACTGGTTCAGGTTCTCATATAATTCCTTGTGAACTATACCGGTTCTCGGGTAAACATACAAGATCCTTGTTGCTTACACTCTGTGACTTCTCTGTAGCAAAAAGTTTCAATATTTGCCTGTAGTTCTGTCAAAAGTAAAAGCTTTTACTATGCATTTCATATAATGAAACATAAAATTCAAGAACCATTCTGATCCTAGAATTGGCCTCGAAGGATTTGAGAGAAGTAAGTTTCATGCAAGTAATTGATAGTACAAACATATGTTTTTCCACAGTATCATTGGCTCTCTGCCAGGAAAGTGTGCAGTCACCGAGTGAAACTAAAACGTGTTCTAAGTTCTAACATCCAAAGGTTATGTGTCCAAAATCTTCTTGTCAGAATCATTGAAAGATCAGTTGCAGACTCAGATATAATGAAATTAGAGTAGCCGTTACCTTAATGTCACTGCAATGCAACTTGTGCTTTTTCTGGAAGATGTTATTAACTTAGTGATTGGCATGAACAGGAAAGGTAACATCAGAAAATGACTCTTCTATGTTTGCTGGACCACACACTCCTTTTTTTAAATAACAGCAGAATCCATAGCCACTGAATATATCCGACAGTCATTGAATAAACCGTCGGATATACGCAATAGTCTGCAAATTTCGTGTTCTGGGTAAGTCCAGAATTAAGTGACAGGTTTGGTTCAACTAATATTTACAGGCTCAGTGTGTTTTTAGTTCCAACCTCCTATCTTTTGAGTCATCAACAGGTGGGAGATAGGTCTTCAATCCTAGCTCGAACCTGTAAACTTCGAGTTCAAAGGTACATAATTGCAACTCGGACCTGAAAATTTTGAGTTTGTAGAATCGTGACTCGAACTCAAACTCAAACTCAAACTTGAAAGCTTAAACCTTTGAGTTTATAGGCACACTAACACAATGAATTTGCCATGTGCTCACCTACTTCGGTTAGATAACAATCTGCAACTAACCAATTCTCCCAAGTCTTAACCACCAACCTCAGCTAGCACGAGAGACCTCAAAGCTTAGAATAAGATTTGGTGAGCCTCTTGAATGTGCAAAGAGTGTTATTATTATATTCCCAAGAGACTACGTACGAAGTTTTTTTTTTAATAATCAAACTTCAAATTCTTCAAGCTTAATAAAAATGGTGGAATGGTTAGTCCAATTAGGATAAAACAATTCAATGGAGAAAAGGGTATCAATCAAACATGTTGAATTAGTGTTTTTCGTGTGATTTGAAGTTCTATAATGTGATTTTGACTATGGAGTATTATACTATCGCTGGCTTTGGTTGATTATACTCTCAAGAGTCAAATCTTTAGGCATGTTTTGAGTTTTTTTTGTCTTTTCATTGTTCCAAAATGATTTATGAATATTTTCTTATTAGAAAATATCATTTAATAAGTTACTATGGCCTAATAAAATTATTTATTATATAATATAAAGATGAGCATATAATACATAAATTTGTTATATTGTTATGTACACTCGATATAAAAATAGATAAAATTAATCCTAAACTTCATGAATTAAAATATACAATTTTTAATGAATATGTAATTATTTTGTCTTCATCAAAGTCTAATGACTTGAAAGATGGGGAAATCTATTAAAGGGACAACTTGTGGTCAATACTCACAAGCTATAAGCAACATGTGAATCAATTCTCAATTTGGCTGCTTTAATTTAAACTCAGTAGTCAAAAGCAAGAAAAAAAAACAAGAACATTAGGAGGAATTTGGACCAAATTATTGTTGAGATTCTAAAATGGTGGTTAGGAATATATTTTTTTAATTAAGATTTGCAAAAAGAAAATTAATTGTGACATTAAAATTATGAATATTCCTATAATATGTCATAATTTACATAACTACATGTATCAAAACCTAGAGGAAGAGTCTTTGAGCAATTGGTAAGGTTACTCTTTTATAACAAGAAGATTACGACTTCGAGGCACGGAAATAGTCTCTTTTTAAAAAATATAAAAAAAATATCACGTACAATTGATAACCCTCGCAAAGCAGAGAGACTGAATTTATTTGTTGTACGTTGTGATGTTTATATGTATCAAAACTTGTGAATTATTTGTTAATAATACTTAACATAAAGGCCAGAACTTTAATAGTTATATTAAACTATAAAAGAGATTAAGCAATTATTATTAATTATATAAAGCTTTAACATCATCTACCACAAATCAAGTTGATGAGTTTGATCAAAAACTTTAATGGGTTTGATTTTTTTTAAAAGAAAAACTATGGTACATAGACCTAAAAACATAATAAAATACACTATCATGCAACTGGTTAGGTCTTATTTATGTAATATGATCATCCATCAGCAGATGAGTGATCCAAACACCATTGAAGAACTGTACATCAGAAACTAAGCCTCCAAAGCCAAAAACAAGAACTGGGTTTTGGCCAAAAAAGAAACTTGATGTGATCTTCCCTTGGTGTGATCATGTCTCCAACCGCACCATTAAAGCTTCCCCTTTTCGACCATAACAGCACCGGTCGTCGTGTTGCCAAGTTGCTTGTTCTTCAGAACTGCCACGCTCGCCGGGAATGGTTTACGATCGTCGGCAGCGTCGAACTTCTGCACCGGCATGGAGAGGACGTTGGGTTTCTGGGAAGTGTCGACTCCGGCAGTTTGTGGACGAGGGTACAAGATATCGGTGGGGAAGAAGTTGTACTGAAGGCCAGCCATGAATGGAAGCTCAAGGCCTCAGGGACTTTAACACAAACAGTTTGTGATCTAAAGTTTGTGCGTTGTTAGGCTGGTCTTAGAAGGAACTTAGTTTATTTTAGGGTCTATTTATAGAGGAAGGTTTGGGGTTTCCTGTAATCTTGGAGTTCAAGGCGTTATTTTGGAATATAAATTGTTGCTTTTAAAAAAAAGGAAAAATGGAATATTCTATTAGCTATCAAAATCTGAATTTTTTATTATTTATATTTATATATTGAGGAGTATATTTTTAAGTTCATTTTATAAATTTAAAATTTGAATATCTCATAAAAAATTAAAATAAAGAGAATTTTTTATTTTTTATTAATTTCCCAAATTTAAGTATGCATTTATTTATGACCACAATAACAACAACACTCAGTAAGAATCCCGCTTCTGCGCGAGATATAAGAAAGTCCAGTAATACGCAATCTTATCCTTAATAATTAAAGAGACTGTTTCCAAAGGACACAAATAAAAAGAGATAAAAAATAAATAAATATATAAGTGATGAATATATGTTGTAATATTTATATACAATTAATATATGAATATGGTAATTATGTTAATATGGTAATAAATTCTAATCTTTATTTTTACCAAAAATAATTCTTTAAGTTATAAATTCTCTTTTTTTAGTATTAAAATTTTTTGTTGAAAGCAATTTTATCTAAAAGTTAACTATTTTTTAAAAATTAATAAAAACTCAGAAGAATTTTTGTTTCATTTTCAAATAAAGTTTAGGCTTAGACACATATCTTGGGCTCACACAATCTTTATTCTTATAATTGAATAAGATTATTTAAATAAAACTCAATTCAAATATTTAAAATTTTCAGCATTTTAAAATATTTAAATTAAGTATTTTTTACATATTTATAAATTATGAATTTGTTTTTTGATAATATGATTATTACTTATTTTCGAAATTTTATTTAAATTAAGTTAATAAAACTAATTTAATATAATTAACTAAAAATATTCTTTTAATTTATAAATATCTTATATTAAAATAATATTTATCAAATTAACTCGAATCAATCAAAATTAAAAAAAAAAATCGAATTAAGTCGGGTCAAGACTCGGGCTTTTATCATCCCTATGTTAGGCTTAATGCTACATTGTAACCCAAAGCCCAAAACCAAACTTGAAACCTATGCTCTTCCTTCTTCAACCTCTAACCCAAAACCCCCAATAAACCCTAACCCTATAAATAAAAATTATAATTTCCGTTCTCTAATGAAAACCCCCCTTTGTGATCAAGTCACCTCCTAACTCCTACAATCAACAATGTCTGAAATGGACGTTTCTGGTTCAGAGAAGAAAAGGCACAAGAAGAAAACCCACCAAAATGACTCCGACTCCAAACCTGCCGCCGCTGCCGACGGCTCCGACGACCTCATGATCAAGCCCCAGAGTGTCACTCCGGCTTTGGACACCTCCCAGTGGCCAATCTTATTGAAGAACTACGACCGTCTCAATGTCCGTACGGGTCACTACACTCCGTTGCCCTCCGGTCACTCTCCTCTCAAACGGCCTCTCGCCGAGTACATAAAGTACGGTGTGATGAATCTCGATAAACCCGCGAAC
>JANIMX020000078.1:961916-972954 GCA_024582655.2 Erythroxylum kunthianum
GGCTAGAGATTAGCACTTTTGGTGGGAAAAATAGCCAGTTGGCATGCCCGCTAGGCACCTTTGGTGAGAAAATAGAACATGGTTGCTGCTGCTGGGAAATTTATGCTAGAAATTAGCACTTTTGGTGGAAAAATAGCCTGTTGGCACTGCCGCTAGACACCTTCGACGAGAAAACAGCACATGGTTACTTTCGCTGAGCACCATCGGTGAGAAAACAACACAAGGATGCACCTTCGGTGTGAAAAAATGCCCGTTGGCACTACTGCCAGGCACTTTCAGCGAGAAAACAAAGCATGGATGCTACTGCTAGGCACTTTTGGCAAGAATTTAGCACTTTCAGTGGGAAAAATAGCCCGTTGGGGTTGCATCTAGGCACCTTCGGCGATAAAACAACACATGGTTGCTACCGCTTAGCCCTTTCGGTGAGAAAACAACCAAGGGATCCACCTTCGTTGAAAAAAAAAGCCAGTTGGCACTGTCACTGGACACTTTCGTTGAGAAAATAGCACAGGGATGTTGCCGCTGGGCACCTTTTGCTAGAAAACAGAACATGGTTTTTGCCGCCAGGCACCTTTGACTAGAAAACATCACAAAAGATGCACCTTCTTTGGGAAAAATAGCCCGTTGGTACTGTCACTGGGCACTTTTGACGAGAAAACAACAATTGGATGCTACCGCTGGGCACTTTTGGCAAGAAAGTAGCACAAGGATGCTGCCGCTGGGTATCTTCAACTAAAAAAATAATTTTTAGGCAAAAAATAGCCCGTTCACACTGTCGTTAGGCACGTTTGGCAAGAAAACAACTCATGGTTGCTGCCGTTGGGTATCTTCGGCGAGAAATTAGCACTTTTGGTGGGAAAAATAGCCTATTGGCACTACCGCTAGGCACCTTTGGCGAGAAAACAAAACATGGTTGCTGCCACTGGGCACCTTCGGTGAGAAAACAGCACCAGGATGCACCTTTGGTTGGAAAAATAGCTCATTGGCACTGTCGCCAGATTCATGTTCTGACAGTACACCTTCATTTACCTTTTTCTTGTCCATTTCTACTTTCATCAGTTAATTTTATATGTAGTTATCTGTCTGCAAATGGCAATACCTACATGTATAATGCTTTGCCTGCAGATTTTAGGATCTGCCTTCATAAGAAAGAGAAGGGCCATGGTTTCAGGCCTTCTTTGGTATTGGTTTAGCTAAAAGTTGTTAGACTCCACTTGGTATCTAATATCTCCATTTTCAGATGGTTGAGCTAGGAAAACTTGATATGTAGCAGACAACTGAGTAGCATGAACAGGACTAGCAAGTAGTCGCTTTTCACGATCCTCTAACGACGTTGATACGTATATGATTACACTCCATGCTCAATAGATGACTCCTAGAAACAAAACTACACACAAGATGCTTATCTGTACTATGTATTTTACTTTCTGAGTTCCTAAAAAATTTCAACAGATGTTGGTACTTATTAAACTCTGCAACTTATGATGTAGGTAGCTAGTAATTCGGTGTCCGAAAACTCCCCTCAAGAGGCTATATGTATTCTCCTGTTGTTACTGATGCCCTTGCTAAACAATACATCCAAATGCTGAGCACCATGGCTTGGTATCTGCATATAGGAAAATGAATGATTGGTTTAGATCTCCATGACATAACACCACTAAGTACAATAAATCAAGTCTTTTTCTAGTCTACCATTGGCACAATTACGAACACTCAAAAAATTTCTGCTGGACACAAAACCTGCCTTTATGAAAATTGCAGAAGAAGGGAAATAGGGAATTTAGTGACTGACCATTATCTGTCAATAACTTCTTAGTTTCTATCGTATGCATAATAAGGGTCATTCTCACATTATGAACTTTTTAAGTACCAATAAAAGGAAAGAATGGCAGATAGTAGCTTACCTTACAGGTTGAGTTCAGGCTGGATGACCTTTACACCATTTTCAGCTTCTGACAGTAGGAATGACAGTCTCGAAAGCTTCTACGAGCAGTGCAACTTTTCTCTTACGAACTGGACTTAACTTGGATACGACCTGTTGAAGTGTGTGGTCAAGCATCCATTCATCAGAACTTTTCCCGTCTCCAGTGTATTGGCGCCTTAAATGAACTGTTTCTGCTTCCCTCTCAGGATCCAAGGGCAGAAACCGCGGCTCCCTTGGGTTGAATTTCTTCACTTTTTCCAATGCTTTGATAAACCTTTTAAGGAGTATCACTTTCTTGAGGTGGCTCCAGCTATTTTGCTTCTGTAGCCTGAGTTTATTTTCTGCCTCTGATGCTGCTGTTTTTGCCTGCTGTTGGTCAGTGGTGTTATCGGAATTAACCTGTGGTTCCTTTGTACCAGGTGAATACTCTACCTTGCTTCCATTTGATTCATCAAACCTCTGTTTGGTACAATCAGTTGAAGTTGAGGAGAAACCTTCCCCTCCTTCGTCAGCTTTTTTTTCCTCGTTATGATCGAGAATTATACTGCTGCTGACTGATCGATTGTCGGATGAGTCATCTTGAATCTCTGGAAGAGGGATTTCATCAATTGCTTCTTCTACCAACCTTATGGCTTCAATCTGCTGAAGTTCAAAATCACGTTTGCCTGCCTCAGGATTGTCCTTATATATGTCCTGGTTTGTTTCAGAAACATCCTCAGTTCTTTTAGAATTGATCTCGTTGATCGATCTGTTGGTGTCAAGACCTTTTTCTTCCTTGTTTTCTCCCTCAAGTATGCTCGTACTACCTGACACCATGTGCTTATAGATCAAGTACCAAAGCCTCATATGATTTTGTTTTCCCTCCTGCTTTTCATGTTCTACACCATTTGTGCAAATAGGCTCAGATTCTTCAAGTGGAATAAACTCTTGTGTTAGCTCATTTTTGGATTTGATTTTTTCCCCTTTGACTTCAGAAGTTTCTTCTTGTGGTTCAGAAATGGAAACTGAAGAAACAATACTATCATATTCTGCTGAACCGTTGAGATCTTTTTGAATTTCATATTTCTGGTCTTCTGGTCGATCATTGGTGGGGTGAGGCTCATGACCATGGAATTCTGAAGCAGAAACTTGGAGCACTTGTCCACTACCTGGAACTTCCTCATCAATTCCTAGGTCAAAAAGTGGATTTGGGGACGGCTTGTCACAGGATTTAGTTTCTTCAAGCTTCACCAAATTGTCTGTTAAATCAGGCTGATAATCTTTAGCATCGACATGGTTTTCTAGGTTATGAATATTGAAAGCAGCAAGATCTTTCTTTGAGTCTGTGGCAATGGTTTCAGAACCTGATCTACCCATTGCTGTCTCAATACAACCACTTGGTGGATTAATTTCTCTGGGGTTTGAACAAGACACTGAATTTTTCTCCTTCTCTGTGCAGTATTCATCGGCTTGATCATTATGATTCTCGTTGAAACTTGTTTCAATAGATGGTCTCTTAGGAAGCAATAATCCAAATTTGGTTTCTTTCCCCTTTCCTGAGTTCTGCCCATCCGAGCTACTAGTTTGAGATGGAGTTGATTGAGAGGATTCTGATGCAAGAGACTGCAGTTGACTATGGATTTCTGGTAATGGACCGACTGTTTCAAATGCTTGTACAAGCAAGGCTACCTTTCTTTTTTGTTCTGGAGCTAGTGTAGATATAACCTTCTGAAGTGCATAGTCTAGCATCCATTCCTCAGAATTTTTCCTCCCTGATATGGTCTGATGACGCAACTGAACCTTTTCTGCTTCCGGATCAGGCTCTACAGGCAAAAACCGTGGTTTCCGTGGATTGAAGTTCCTCACTTTTTCCAATGCCTTAACAAACCTCCTGAGGATGAGTATCTTTTTGAGGTTACTCCAGTTCTTAGGTGCTTGCTGGCTAGGCTTGCTTTCCACATTCGACTCTTCTTTCTCTTCTCCTGAGACACCTACCTTATCAGCCTTGAGCCTTAGCTCTTCTGAATCGTGCAATGTGCTGGCTCTACCTGATTCGGATGAAATTGAAACATTCGGATCTTCACCTTCTACAAGTTCCTCTTTAGTAGATTGATCATCAGAAGACTGGTCTGGAATTTCTGAGAGGATTCTATCAAATGCTTCCTGTACCAACTTAATGGCATTATGTTTGTAGAAATGAATCCTGGGACTGCTTCCTTCCCGATCTTCCACAGACATGTCCTGCTCTATTCCTGGTGAATCCGAACAAGATTCACTACCATTTGTTCTAGCCAACGCAATTGCATCATCACGGCGTTCCGCTGTTTCTGATAGATCGACTTGCGGCTGGCTTTTGTCTTCTGCAGTAACACTTGATACCATATGGCGATATATCAGGCCCCATAACCCCACGTGCTTCTGTTTCTGTGCTTCTGTTTCATATGCTATACCTCCGGACTCGGAAACTGCAGTTGGTGACTCACAGTCTCGCACAGAATCTTCCTTTTTTTCTTCACAACCTGCAATTTGCTCTTCCACTGGCTCATCACTAAAACTAGTGAAAACGATATGATTGATTGCTGTTGGTTCTGCTGAACCTGTCAAAGTATTTACCTTTGAATCTCTTACACACTCGCCTACCTCCGAACTCGGTAATTTGTCTCTGCTACCTTCTTGATAGACTTCTCCACCTTCTGAAATTTCCTCATCCTTATATTGACCAATGTCTTTGAGAAGTATGGTCGTCTCGGTTACATAATTCGGTGTCAAACATGTCTCTGTTTTGATGCTCTTTTCTGCTTTAGGGAACTCACTAATTTCATCGGATACCGAAGAATATGATGCTTCATTAACAATGGTCTCAGCAGCATCTGCAGAATTTCCAACTTGAATGCCTTCTTCATTCATATTGGCTTCTGGTTCAGTCATTTTCCCATTTGGAGACCTCACTCTACTCTCACTTGCTGCTTCAAGAACTTCAGAATCTCCATAAGAGGCCATTTGGCTAGTTTGATTTCCTTTCTTCACACGACCGGAATGTCTCCCTTCCAATTTCATGTTCTTCTGGTTCTTCAACAGACGCCGTCTCATCGACACAAAACGTTTCAACGAGGGCTGATCGGAATGATGATGTCCGTGAAGCGAGCAATAACTATAAGGGCAAACCTTTGTAACAGAAATGCCTTCGGATTCAGTTCCTCCTGCTTCGAGCTCAAGATGTTTGGGAAGTTTGGGATCTTTGAGAGCAGAAGAGCAAGTGGCCTTCTGTATGTTAGAATCTGAAACTTCAGACCCTTTCTTCACTGAAGCTCTCTTGGTTCTCAAACTACCCATTTTTGTCAGGACCTTTAAAGGTCTCAAACTAGATGTTCTACTCTTATCTCTGACATATTTACTACCAGAAGAATCAAACTTTGGATCTGAAATCATGGAATTACCAGTATTCTCATCATTACTACTCCTACCAGATTCAGAATAATCACAAGCACTTGCCTCGTTATAGTTTGTTGTCTTCAAATAACCGGACAATCTGTTTCCAGACTTGATTGATCTCGATTTCTTGAGCTTCTTTTTCAAGTTAGTACCTCCAGAAGATTTCCTCATCAAAGGCCTCCTGAATCTTGAACTCGACAACCTCGTCAAGCTCCTTGAAGACTTATGATCAGATTGTCTACTCAAAGTTACTGTCGATTTCTGCAGCAACAAAAAAAAAAAAAAACTCAAACCTTGTCACTAAAATGCAAAGCTTGAGTTCCAAAATCCGAAACCAAGTTCATAACTTGAGGAGGACTTACCTGGAAAGTCTCCTTTTTGGCATCATAAGAAGCAGTGTTCTTCATATAATTAGGTGATGCATCTGAAACTTCCATTGGTAGTGAACTTGCAGACAAATCATCATCATGGTCAATCTTCGCTTGTCTAGTAGCAAGCTTCAAACTTGACAACCTTGTAAGCCTGATTGATCTCAACTTCTTCACTTTCCTCTTCGGGAAATCGGTTCCAACCATGATCCTGATAGCTTCGTGATCATATCTTGAAGATGATGATAAAGACGACTTACTGGTCATGCACAAGCTCTCTGATGATGATGATGATGTGATGGAGCTGTCAGAATTTGCACCATTGTCAATCTTGGAAAGAATCATTCTTTGATGCTAGAGTTTCTTCGGATTAACAAAACAAGAGAGAATCTGAATTTCCTTAAATCTTAAGCTAGGAAGCTTGAAAATTACATGAGTTTTTTTCTAGAATTCAGAAGTTGTTGAGCATGACATGCTTGAATCTGAATACGCTTTCAGTCCAATTGACTAGTAGAAGCAAAAAAGAGCCATTGACTTGTCCTTCATGAACACAAACCATGTGGAAGGTACAATTTGATTATTTTATAAAATTTTCATTAAAGATTGACCAATGTGTAATTAATTTAATGAGATAAAATAGACTTACAATATTATATAATTATTTCTTATGATTAAATGTTAAAAGTTACTCATTTATATCTGCAATATTACAAGTTCGAGTTATAAAAATAATTTTTTTTAATATATAAAAAAATTGTGTATAATTGATGTCTCTCACCCGACTTTCGTAAAGTGTAAAAATAATACAAATATTAATTTAAAATTAAATTTTTAATAATTAAGAATAATAATACGTATTATTTGACCTTTTCAGATTTTATGACCAAGATTTTTATTAGGTTTTTGACGTTGTTATTTTGGTATTAACTAACTCAAAAGAGTTTTTTTTATTTTATAAAAAAATTATTTAAGACAGAGAGAGTGGGGCATTAATCTTTTATTATATAAAGGAAGCTTACATCTAAGTAAGCTCATAAAGTCCCCATCAACATGAAGTTTCATGGATAGAGACTACAGACTAAAAGCGCCTTTTAATCATCTACAATTGGACGGCTCTGATTTCGACAGAGATTGAGTGTGGGACCCTGTTATTCCACACAAAACCGCGTAGCGTTAGATATTTGATGCGAGTGGGGACCACTGACAATCCTCCAGCTGCGTGATTGGCGGAGATCCGACGGTGATCTGGGCCCTATGCTGTTTTTATAGATCGACGGTTCACGTGGATAGTTGTCGAGGTGGGACCCTGTGAATATATAGTTATCAGAAAAAGAATCCCTTAGCTATTTCTTGTTTCTTCTTCTTCGGTATGTAATTTTGTGCAAGTTCTCTTTTTTCTCTAATTATATCAAAAGATGCCGTCTTCTCCGTTAAGATGCCGTCTTCTAAGAATTATAATAGCTTCTTCCGTGATACAAGGAAATGCAACTTAAGATTTTTTTAACAACATGATATTAGAAATATAATTAGTATTAAGGACAGAAACAAACAATAGTAAGATTGTATGTAATTATAAGCATAAAGGTGTGATATGCACCTCAACTTTTTACAATTTTTTTAAAGTAAATCTCTTCCGCTATCTTTGATATTAAAATAGTACTCTTTGCATCATAATATTATTAAAATAATACTCAATTTATACCTTAAAAATATTACAACAACAACAACACCTAGAAGAAATTTCGCTGACACGCGAAGTCTGAAGAGATCAAATAACACATAGCCTTACCCCTAATAAGAAAACCCCTAACACTAATGGTAGAGACTTATTTAGACCTATTGTTAAACATTAAAATGCAAATTACACCTTTAATAAGTGTTTAAAGAAATTATTTTTTAGATCATTTAGTATGTCTAAATTGCCTAGTTATGACATAATAGACTAAATTTATGACTCATTTATAAGATGATATTTGGTTATGTTAATTGGAATATCTCTTTTTGTTTTAACTATATTTTGATGCTTAAATTGGAAAAATTAATATTATTTTTATTTTAGTATATGACTAGTAGATATTGCATCAAATTGGAGCATTATTAGTCAAAATCACGAATTTTGGTAAAAGTGGTCAGATTATTGCAATAGATAAAGCGAGATTGTGCCTATTGCCAGATTCATTTCAAGGGTTGGAATTTAATTAGGAAACTTATTTATATCCTTATTATGTAGGGATTTGGAGTTGTTTTATATAGAAATCTTTGTAAGACAGAAGGAGGCTAAGTTTTGAGTAGGGAAAGAAGATATTAAAAAAAAGGGACGAGTTCATAATCAGTCACGTGCAAATGTGTTCATTCGTTTGAGCCACATTTTGGTAAAAAAAAGTTTACAACTACTCAAACAAACTTATTACACTTATACCTAATTTTCATGTAAGATGCCTAAACTACCCTTAATAAAAATTAAACTCTGTTGAGATTGACTCATACTTATGCGGATCGAGTGAGTGAAAGATTCTTAAAGAGATTGAGGAAGGAAGAAAAAAAGATGCCTCATTGATGGAAGATGTGGCTAAAAGTGACAAAGTTGATAACGACATTGTTCTAATAGCCTGCAAAGATGAGCGCTCATGTATGCAGCTTGAAGATTGCATCATGCACGGCTAACAACAGGTTCTCATTCTCTCTCACACACACATACACCCACTTATATTATATATATTTTTTTCCATATTTTCACCCTTTTTTTATGGCATTGCTAGCTGCATATGTAAAAATTCGTTCATCTGCAAGAATTTCTCAATAAGAACATTAGAATCTGTCAATCTATTGGTTTCCTTTTTCTCATTAGGAATAATGCATTTCAATGATTCTTGGCCAACTCACAACCTTCAAAAGATGGAAACAAATTCTTTGAGTATGTAAAAGTGTAGGATCCCAAATGGCTACCCTACTAAAGAAGAAAGGCCCAAGTATAAAGATGGTTAGAATTAGAATCCACATCTAGATGATAGAAGCCACCTCATCCATATCCTCTCCATTTACCTTCTTTGTTCTTTTCCTCGAAAGATACATTGGGAAGAGTAGAAGGCCACAGTGCAAATTAGGAAATTCACTCCATCAACATATATGAGAAAATTTGGAGAAGTGTTGAAGACCAGGTAGAAGAATAGGTGAAGATGGAGTACATATCCGCTACCCATTATTTGGCAAGTGAATTACATCAACTAAAGTCGCTAATAATTTGAAAATGTGCTTTCCAAAGAGAACCTGTCAAAATATTAGTCAATATCTGTGCTAAACTAGCTAAACGAACAAATGAAGAACTTTTAGTAGAATTCATTTAACAAGTGAGTTTAAGTGGATGGGAATAAGCAACAAAACTTCAAGTCAGGTAACTAGTGAGTGTGTTCGATTACGACTTTCTTCGTGTCTTAGGAAAGTATGTTACACTCGTAAATAGTTGTTGTAACGCCCCAATACCCCCTGGGAGGATACCCGGGCGTCACAACACCCACACACACACACACACATATACCCACAAACACACTCGCAGCGGAAATTAAACTTAAAGCAAACACACATACATGCAGCGGAATTAAACACAAAGCGTAGTCTAGCCACATTTCATTCATTAATTAAAAGTTTACAAAAAGTTAGGCCTTGAAGGCCGTTACAAAATTGACACAAAAATAAATATACAAAAGACATTAAAATCATACTACGCTGACTCAGGTGGCCTCTGCGGTCTTGAAGTCCTTGCTTGCTTCTTACCTCGCTCCTGACCTACACTGAGAAAAAACTTCGTGCTAAATATTTTTGCTTAGTGGGAAAGCAAAACACATAAATGAAACAAACATAGATCGTTTGCATGACAGACATCTATGACTCATACACAATTTCAACAGAAATTACATCACAAAATTTAAACACAAAGGAGGGAAATCCAATCCCTTTTTGCAAGCATTTATCTCATTTATTTGCATAATAGAAATCACAAGGCCTGCACTGTCTAAACACACATGGGTAACGAGTTCACACATATTTGTGACCCAAGGTCACCACATAGGAGGCATCGCCTCATCACACATAGGAGACCAAAGTCTCGACACCGCAGTGTTTACATATTGCAGCTGCAGACTCTTCTAGGCATGCCCATTTACCCCTAATTAGATTCGGTAGGCGGAAAACTCAAAATTCACATATATCACAAAATCATAGAATTTTTAGGGTCACATGCATACTCACTTATGGCATTGGACACAAGTTACCAATGAATGAACTTACTAAAAAAACACAGAAGCAAATCCAAGACTAACTCTCTCTCTCTCTTTGTTTCTTCTTGGCAGATTTGTCGGGTTATGTTGGAGTCCGAATTGGACCCCCTTATAGACAGATTTACACAAAGTGTAATTCATAGGAAATCAAGTCCTATGTGTCTTATTTCCAACAAACTTGGAATCATCAAATTTGGATAACTCTAGCTTAAGATATAGCAAAAATACTGAAGTATATTCAATAGTTACTCCATTTACACCTTCTAAAACCCAATCTCACAATCGTGGAACTTCCCATGATTGTGGGTTTATAAATTATGATTCCCACAATCGTGGACATTCCCACGACTGTGGGTTTCTGATTTTTGATTTTCACGATCGTGGAAAATCTCACAATCATCAGTTTACGGTTTCTCATTCCCACGATCATGGGTTTTTTATTTTTGACTTCTGACTCCCACGATCGTGGGAACGCCTTACAGAACCCCCTTCTTCTTCTTCCCGAGAATGAAGCCTAAAATACACAAATTTCCAAGGTTCCACACAAAGCATATCACAAATTATCAACATAATTTCTTAACAAACTATCACGCATAAAATCCTTTTCCATACCTTATTTCCAATTCTCAAACTTCACCACAATGGCTTCTTATTCTCAATCTTCTCCTCTCTTTCTACAAAAACACAACCACTGAAATTTTACCCAACAATGGCAGAAAATCCCAATCTAAAAGTCAACACAACACAGAATCCTTACCTTTTTCACTCTTACAATTTTGTTCTTTTTTCCTCCCAAACTCCACACGTTTTCTTCTTCTTCTTCTTCTTCTTTGTTTTTCGGCAGCTTCAACGAAAATGGGAGAAGAAAATTAGCTTAGGTATTTAACACCCACCTACTCATGCCACATGTCCATTCCTCATTGGCTATTAAAAAAAATAAGGCAAATGGTATTTATACATGTATAGATGTTGGTATAAAGACGGTATGTACATGTACACCTAATTTCTCAAGACACACTTCTTCTTCTTTTAAATTTCCAATAGGCCCAAAATATTTATAC
>JANIMX020000078.1:1325496-1336500 GCA_024582655.2 Erythroxylum kunthianum
AATGGGCTGTTCAGCTTCTAGACCAAGCGCATTTGTCAACAAGAGCAATGACCCAGAAGAAAGCTACGACCTTTGTTATGCTTTTCGTTGCTCTCCTGTGGAGAACTCCATTTTCTCTCCACCACTCCAGTGTTCTTCACCAGCAACAACCACTACTACTCGAGCTCTCTCTCTTCAAGCTCCTTTGATCCACCACCTGCCTTCAAGGGAAGGTGATTCTCACCACTTGGTCTATCTCACCTCCACCACTTACGGCTCTCTTCGCCTCATTGAACCTTCAAAACTGAACATCCTGGAACCGCTTGACCAGCCTCAAAGACCATCCAGCTTTAGCAAGAACACTGTGAAAGCTCAAGTCTTGAAGGAGGACGTGAGTGAGTCTCTGTCGCCTGATTCTGTCATCAACACTTGGGAGCTTATGGACGGCCTTGAAGAAGAAGAAGATGGTGATGGTGATGGGATGAACTCTAAAATGGGTAACTCATTGAATCCAAGTTCGTTACTTTATAGTCCTTCTGTGGAAGTTTCTTCGCAACCCAGTTCATTTCAGCTTCCTGCTGTTGATGGACATGTCAAGAAACTATTTGGATCTAATAATTCATCGAAAGTTGATGACTTGGGAACTGAGAATTCGGTTTCATTATCAAAACCCTTGTGGAAACATTTCTCTGAGGAATCATTCCTGTCAAAGCTGGATCCGAATGTGGTTTCCAGTTACAGGCGTGCATTATCTTCCAGGGAATTGAGTTCTGATAAGGAGTATAGGAATGCAACAAGATCAGTTGATTCTACACCAGTGAACTCTTTCTCAACCAGTACTGATTGCATTCTGCAAGGGACAGAGGATAGAGTTGTTCTGTACTTTACAAGTTTGAGAGGAATCAGAAAAACCTATGAGGATTGCTACTCAGTTAGAATGATATTTAGAGGTTTTAGAGTCCCAATTGATGAAAGAGACATTTCAATGGATTCTACATACAGAAAAGAGTTGCAAAGTGCGTTGTTTATGGGGAAAGCATTGAGTTTGCCACAAGTGTTCATCAGGGGAAAGTATATTGGGGGTGTGGAGGAGATTAAGCAACTCCATGAAGTTGGTGAATTGGCAAAGCTTTTAGAAGGCTTTCCAGTTCGAGATCCTACTTGGGTTTGTAAGACTTGTGGGAATGCTAGGTTCTTGCCTTGTCCATATTGTAATGGAAGTAAGAAAGTGTTTGATGAAGAGGAGGATCAATTGAGAAGGTGCCCAGATTGCAATGAGAACGGGTTGATTCGATGCCCGGATTGCTGCTGCTCATGAAAGATTCTGGTAAAGTCTAAACTGTGACACTGTTCATTTACTTATGTTCTTGTCATGTACTTTTTAACAAGATAAAATACAGTGGGACCTTGTTGGATACTCTTTTTCATGTTTTGTTTAAGCCTCTTAAGCATGTGAATGAGGGGTAATGTAAGTTAAAGATAATAGTGGTGATTGCACTTTATAAGTACTTTGTTGCTGATGTAGTTTACTTTACTTGATACTCTTCAGCCAAATGCACTTCGTGTGATAAAGGGTTAGTGAATGTGAAAATTGGAAATTAAAAGTTTGAAGCTTTACGTTGAAGCTGCAATGTCGAGTTTATTTTGCAGTAACCTATATATAGAGCTAGCCTACTGATATGTTTTCCACGGATTGACTTTCTGTTTTGCCACATATAAGTAAAAAGACAATGATTCGATCATATTCAAAGTCAACAGACCAAGTTTAAGTTAACTGGATTGTACATTTGACATAATTGTCAGTTTTAATAAATTGGGTTAAGATCCAGAATTACCATGTCAGCTGTACACAGATCCGTGAGCTATGACCAGATAGGAAGGTACAATCCAGTCTCTGCCCAGAAGTACAACCCTGACAATATGTTGGACGAGCACTGACTTTGCAGTGCTAACATTTTTGTTGGCACCTAATGTCCCAACTCCCAACTCCCAAGTTCTTTTCTCCAAATGTAATGTTGACCACAAACATCACTAGGAACAGTGATTTACAGTTGGACAGAACTTTTGGAAAAGCATCTCTCTTTTGTGGTTGAAACAGTAATAGTACTCTCAACATCATATCCAGAACTAAACAGAAGATGAAATATGGTTCTTCTTTTTCAGAGAACTCAGTATGAAGATGGGTATGGTTTTTTGTGCAGAAGATTATGAATTTATAACCATTGGAGAGAAATGGTCATATCCCAGAAAAACAAGACTCTACTTAAAGATTATAAACAGAGCAAAAACTGAACTTCAGTCTTAAAAACAAAGCTATATTGTTGAAGTCAAGTTACTGTAAACGAGTTGAAGAGTTTTTACACTTCTGAAGTGTAACTTGTGGGAACTTTGCAGCTTCTTATGCTTAATTACCAACTTGTCTCCTCACAAGAACTCTAAATTTACTGTGTTATTGTTAATTTCCCTGAAGATTCAAGCCTTCTAGGCATGTCAGCTTCAGTGTAGTCAATCGTTGTTTCAGGATTCCTCAGTCACCAACTCTAGATTCATGAACCATCTGTTAACTAGCTCTAAACCGAGCTTATAGCACATGTAATACAGACAACATTCACATACAGACATTCCCAGTCTAGAGCTGAAGGCCCCAAATTCACCTGAGTGGGTTTAGAATTTGAAGTTAGATGCAGATGAATACGCTTGTCCATGTGAAATGCAAATGGTGTCTATAAGAAACAATTGGTATATTCTCTCTCAAGGAATAGAACATGCAGAAAGCTTCAATGCTGGTCATGTAAGCAATCTCAGAACTTGTCATATGCATGTAGTTAGTCTTACAGACTCTCATTTCAAAAGTTCAATTGATCGTCCAATATAGTTATACTGACAAACAGTAAAGTCATGAAATTGTTCAGTTGACAGTAGGTTGGGACACCATTACAAGATACCACACGACTTCCAGAAATATATTATGACATATATATATCTATAGATATATATATTCGGTAAAAGAAACACTACTTGACCTGAAAAGTCTTTCCTCCCTAAAACGAAAACTGAAAATACCTTTTGAATGTCATTGGGCAAAACCAGGTTTTCTTATTCTCATTGAGAAACCAAGTACATTTCCACCTATGATATGGGAAAAAGTAAAGACCAGGAAAACAATGATCTTTCCATGCTCATCGCATCGGCTGCTGATTGTAATGACTCTTTTCCTTTTTCTTAGCAGCAGCAAGCTTAGCATTCCTTGCAGCAGCCTCAGTTGCAGCCGCTCGGGCAGCAGCATCCATCTCTTTACTTGATTTCTTCTTCTTTGACGAAACCACTTTCTTCAACCGCTCTTTCACATCAACAGCAGATGCATCCTCTGCCTTTTCTGTCTCAGCGGTTTTATCCGCATCATGTCCAGCGTCAACACCATGTGGCTGATCCTGGAAATCCTTTGCTTCCTTTGAAGATTTTTCCTTCTTTTTCTTCTTTTTTGCAGTTTTGCTCTCACCTGTGGTATTTTCCTTTCTTTGCAGCTCTTCATTCTCATCCGCTTTCTTCCCTTCAGCAGTACCTGTACATCATAGAAGCATCCACCTCAGAAACTTTGTTATGCAATCTTGTGCAAGTTTCAGCCAAATCACGAGCCAAGAACTACAACAGGAGATAGGCGGACAATCTAAAACCAATTTCATAAGCTAAAGCAGTATAATTATGCCTTTCTTCCAATGCTTGAGCATATTAAGCATGATGGAAATAGTCCTCACTAGACTCTTAAGTCCAACAACTAAAAGTATGATGCAAATGCAATCACTAGGAAACTCTAAGGATGAGACATAAGAAACAAAGCGTAAACAGAATATTATTGAGAGAAAATATATTCCCATAAAAGTGTATATCTTCCATCATGAGTTCATGAAGAAAGGCTTTTAAATTCAGATCTATAGTTCACAGTATACAAATTTAAGTATTAAATCTAACAAATAACAGTACAGGTACTATGAAAATTAAATCACAATCAAACTCAAGAGACATAAAGAAAGAAAGCATCAACAGAATCTTATAGCTGCTATAATTTATTCCCAGACAAGGTAGATCTTCCATCACAAGTTCATGAACAAAGGCATTTAAATTCCAAGGTCTGAATTTCATAGTGTACAAATTTATGTATACTACAGAATTTGTATCATTTATTCTCAATTTCTTTAGTGATATCATCTGGATGATGTCATACTATGAAATATATTCGAAGTTAAATGAAGAATTGGAGGATATCATATAAACATGCAATGATGTTAAGTTACCATGGGATTCATCCCCACTGGTCTCCTTTTTAGAATACCCCAACTCAGCAAGAACAGCATCAAGCTCCTCGAGCCCCTTTTTCTTCAATTCCTTCTTGGAAAGCTGTCTTTCTGTATCTTTATTAGTCAAAGAAGCTTCAGTTGGGTTCTTAACTGGCTCAACTTGTACTGAATTCTCAGCTTCATGTTCATCTTCATGTTCTTCTTCAACGTCATCATCAACTTCATCCAGACCTTCTTCCTCACTTGCACTTTCCTGAGAATAAAGCAGGATCCATGTAAGAAGAATGAATTGCAATTCAAACAGTTCATATCTCAAACTTTTTATCATATAAATAGATGGTAATATATGATTTATAAGATTCAACTATAGGTGGACAAAATGTAAATGTGAAAAAAAGAGCTTCTTTGCTCCCTCTTGCTCTTCCTCTAATAAGTTGAGATTGTTTAGTTTTTAAACTGAAACTAAAATCGATTGCCAGCACTAAAGTTTCCAGCATGTGATTTCTTTCACTCGGATATCATGACTTACAAAGGTGACAACCACCAACTACCTTATACCTCCAATTTACTGCCGACCAATAAACATTCTAATCAATCATTACTAAGTTTCTGATATAGTTGTCAGCTATGGTTTAAATCCCTAATCATTAATTTCCATACCAAAGTTTTCATGTATGTCTTGGTATCAAATTTTCCTTGTACGCTTCAATCCTATTTTTTCTTTGTTTTGGGATAAGATCATTCATGCCATTAGTTTCCCTTTATAGTATATATGCTAACAAAGTAGTTGCAGCAGAATTAGCTTTCACCTAGATTAGCAAAGATTACAGATCGGTGGCTATCAATTTAAATTTATTTTTCAATACGCTTGCGTAAGAAATGAAAAGAGAGGCTCTGGACCAAACCGTACAGCAACATACAGTTGAAAATATATACACGTTGCTTCGCACAAATTTCCAAGCTGTCAATCTCAACAAACCAAAACATCATTATTTAACAGTTTATCGACAAAATTGATCCTTTAAAGTACAAGTTGACAACAAAGGAAGTCTAAACTCCCAATATAAGAAACAGTCATGCAATTAAAACAATAAAATGAATGTGTCAGCAACTCCTACACTGAAAATAAAACACGTGTACAGTTTAGAGGATCAAATTAATCTCTATAAAATTAAAAAGCATAGCAATAACTGAAGCATATAACCTCAAATCATCTCCAGAACCTGACAAACTTCATATCTCAAAAGTTTAAAGCATCAGTATTCATTTACAGAAATCGTTTATTCTATGTTTCCATATATGCATATCCAGGCATTGATTACCTATCCAATGCTAATCATAGGTAAAAGTGTTATCAACAAAAGAACCTTTTGCTAAGCTTGAATCCTAATCGTTACTAATCAGCATGCATAAGCAATTTTGCTCTGATATACAGAATGTTAACAAAGAAAAACCGGAACTATTGCTTTCAAAAGAGGTAGCAAATAACAAACGAGTCTACAAGCCATCGCCCTCATCTCTTGTTCACAACATCAATATCACTATCAACTGCATCAATTGATCCAACCATGAAACCATAATACGAATGCAGAATCCCTTATGTTAATGCTCAATTTGCCACTCCACTCCAAACCCACATACGAGAGCCATCCCAGAAGAAAGGTGATGATTCATTCATATAAATCATCCATCAAACTTCCAAGACTCACATATCTATCAGCATTCAAAAACACTAAAAAACAGCAAAATAATCTAACAAATGAACACCATCAACAAATAAAAACCAAATCCAGAAATCCATTACCTCGGCAACTTCCTTTTCCACCTTGGTATCAGCGTGCGCACTACCCCATACAGAAGCAGGTGGAGCAGTGGTGGCATAGTAGTCATCGTCGTCTTCATCATCGACGTCCGCCCACGATTTCGCCGTAAGAGGAGCTGGGGCCCAGAATACCTCCTCCTGCCCCTTAGATTTGTTTCCACCGGCGGCGGGTTTGTTGGACCCACCCTCCTTCTTCTTCTTCTTCCTTAAACTTCCCAAAGCTGCAAACACGTTTGTGCTGTTTAGCACAACTGACTCATCCTTTCTGCTCCCTCCTGCTCCCACCATTTCCTAATAACCTAACTATTGAACTCCACACAACACAAAATCCTGCAAACCAAACAAAGTTTCAACCTTTGTTACCTTTCCTTTTTTATCTTATTTACAAGATAACAACCCAATTAATTTTTTTGGACAAGTTTGCTTTTTTTTATAGAATAATAAGCAAAACCTCCGAAGGAATTTAGATGGGTAGTTAATAGATTGGAGAAAAGATAACAATAAATGTAGGATTTTGGAGAAGGGAAACTAGGGTTGAAGAAGAAGGTATTCTCAATAGATGTGTATGATCAGATGCAAGAACAAAAGGGCTTGTAATAAATGGTGGAAACGGCTGATTAAGGTGTTTCTTCTGATGATAAACAAACAAGACAGGTTCTGTGAATGAATTCGAGCAACAGAGAACGTTTTGCTGTGTGATTTGTGGATGAGAGGGCAAATGGTGGGTTATGAGAGCTTATATGTTGAGAGAATATAGAAAGACAACGAGGTTAGATATGGTGGGTTTTCAATTACATTATAGCAAATTATAAAACTATTGGAATTATAGAATATGAAGGAAAATAAGAAACTTGAGCAAACAAAAATAAACATATGGAGACTGGAGGTGGGCTCATTTGTACCAAATCATGTGTTCTGACTTTTGAGGGAGTTCAATTCAAGATGGGCTCTTTATTCCATTTTAAGTGCCAAATTCATTGAAACCAACAAGTATTGTAGTTTTGTTTGATTTGATCTCAAGTATATATATAAAAATTCAAACAAAAAATCTTTAGAAAGCAGAAAATCTTATTCTCACAAACTCAAAACTTTATTTTGTTAAGGTTTAGTTCACTTGACCTTAATTTGAAGGAATTCTTACATATTAGTTCACTTGCAAAGTTTGGATTATATATAAAACATTGATCTTTATTGGTTCATTATTTGACAAAGTGTTTGATTCAAACACCATTCCATCCTCTACCTAATAAAAATGCAAAAACTAGCTTAGTTGACAATAGGTTTTGGCTACAAAAGTTGGTAGGAAGTACAATTATGCATTTTAACATACATATGCAGAAAACAGATGAGATCAAAACTTTTCGTCCTCTAACATGAAAACCAAAAACGCCCTGTTGAATGTCATTCTCGCAAAGACCAGATTCTCCTGTCTTATTCTCATCGAGGAAACAAATGCATGTCTTCCTGTGATATGAGAAGAGGTAAAGAACAAGAAAACAATGATCTTTCCAAGCTCACCGCATTGGCTGCTGATTGTAACGATTCTTTTCCTTTTTCTTGGCAGCAGCAAGCTTAGCATTCCTAGCAGCAGCCTCACTTGCGGCAGCTCGAGCTGCAGCATCCATGTCTTTACTTGATTTCTTCTTCTTTGTAGAAACCACTTTCTTCAAGCGCTCTTTCACATCAATAGCAGATGTGTCCTCTGCCTTTTCTGTCTCGGCAGTTTCGTCTGCTCCATGTCCAACACTTGCACCAACAGGCTGGTCCTGGAAATCCTTTGCCTCCTTTAAAGACTTCTCCTTCTTTTTCTTCTTTCTTGCACTTTTGCTCTCACCTGCGCCATTTTCCTTCTTTTCCAGTTCTTCGTTTTCTTCTTTCCTGTCGTGTGCAGTACCTGCGCATTGTACAAATTTCCACTTCAGAATAATTTTTGATGCGTTGGAAAGCTCCACTTCGGAAAATTTGACCAGTTACAACAATGACTGTTCCAACTTTGTATCAGTTTCAGCCAAACCACAAGCCAATAAATTTATACTATGACAGGAGAAAGATGCATAACAAAAATTAACCTTCATAAGGTAAAGCATAGTACTACCTTCTCCTCATAGGCATGCTTGAGCTTAGAAGTACGATAAAATCAGCCCCCACTACATTCATAAATCCATCTAAAACTAACAGTATGATTATGCTGAAAATGAAATAACAAGGAAACTATGTTGAAAGACACATAAAAAACTTTCAAAAAATGGGTCGTTGCTTGATGCAATGAATTTCCAGTGAGGTAAATCTTTGTCATCATTTTGTATGTCACAAAGGCATTTAAATATGGGATCTTAGGCTCATACTATGAAATTTATGTCATATATTCCAGTTCCTATTTATGTCATCTATCTAATCTTCAAGAGTTAAAATCAAGAACTGGAAGATAAGCTTATAACCAGGAAATGATGCTAAGTTACCATGGAAGTCATCCCCACAGATCTCCTTTTTAGCATATCCTAACTCAGCAAGAACAGCATCAAGCTCTTCAAGACCCTTTTTCTTCAATTCCTTCTTAGAAAGCTGCCTTTCGGTATCTTTATTAACCAAAGAAGCTTCTGCTGGCTTCTTAATTGACTCGAGTTGTACTGATATCTCAGGTTCATGTTCATCCTCATGTTCGTCATCGATATCATCAACTTCATCCGGACCTTCTTCCTCACTTTCACTTTCCTGAAAATGAAAGGCACCGATATGAATTGCAAATCAAACCATTTGTCATACTGAGTGAAAAGTAAGATAAGATCCAAAAAAAAAAAAAAAACTGCCGTCTCTTGCTCTTCTTCCTAATACCAATAACTGGGGATTGTCCATATAATTGAGCATCAAAAGCTCTGACCAAAACTCACATCACATGATGGCACATAATGAATACAGTACCTAATTTCTTTTCTTAAATTTGAGATTAGGAAACTTTTTCATTAGCTCTATTTTTTAGAATAATGCCACTGTTTGAATTAATCGAAGCTATCAAGGTTGGAAAAAATGTAGAGACCAGTGGCTATTGAGTTGGAGTTCTAAACTCCTTCTCCAACCCTTAATAACCAAAAAACACCTCAGATATCTATCAGTAACCAAAAACTACTGAACAGCAACAGAATCCAACACATAAAAGACCTCTAAGAAAAAACGAACGTCATCAACCAATGAAAAACAAATCCAGAAATCCATTACCTCAACAGCAGCTTCCTTTCCCGCCTTCGGATCACTATGAGCACTGCCCCAGACAGAGGCAGGTGGAGTAGTTGTGGCAAAGTAGTCATCATCATCTTCATCGTCCACGTCCGCCCATGATTTCACCGTGAGAGGCGCCGGAGAAACTTAGTAAGTTTCCTGTAAATTCCTAGATTTTAGGAGTTGTGGGTTGGGTTGTTTTAGTATAAATTAGTTGGTTTATATGATAGGTATGTATGAATGGATGGTTGTGGTAGGTTAAATAGGGAAGATGGGTGGGTAGATGAAGAGAAAAATGAAGAATTTGGGATGAATGCGTCGGAAAAATCCAGGTACGCCAGTGGCATATCAACTAATTAATTGCAGATACGTCGCCTGAACACCGGCGGCGTAAGTCGCGGGGAAGATAGCATATATTGGGTTAATTAATTAATACATCGACCCAATGCCAGCAGCGTAATTTTCAACACTGGTGGCATAAATTTAAAGGCGACGACGTAGGTGAGAAAGATGCAGATATACACCGGCGGCGTAAGTTCAACGCTAGCGGCGTATATAGAAGAAAATGTGAGTTTCGCTGGCTCAACGCCGACAACGTAAAATCCAGAGCCACCGGCGTAAATCCTTAAACGCTGTCGGCGTAGGGAGAATATGTGTAATTTTAGATTTCAGTTGTCTATTTTTTCAGATAATTGACTAACCCAGTGTACGCGTGGTATGCATATGAAGACTCGGGAGCCTTGGATTACAAGCTCGAATTGCAGATTAGTGAGGGTTCGGGAGTGCGTACCCTTCTTCGAGGTGAGTGGGGACCCATATGTTTCAAATAGGTCTAGGACATTCTAGAACTTTCATTACATGACTTAAATGACAGCATATTTGATAATTGCATGTGTACCGTGTTAAAAATAATGTGTTTCAAATATATGCACGTGAAGTGCACTGAAAGTGTTTAAATGCTTTAAATATGCATGAAATGGTTTGATGTGCACGTTTTCGGCTTGAAGCCGTGGCTGAAGGCCAAAGTAAACTATATGAATTTCGGTTAAATCGAGATGAAAAGGCATGATGCCGTGTATTGTTTGATTTAGACGGGTGAGGTCACCGATGGCCATTGGGGAGCTATGCACCGGAACTAGACTAGACGAAGGTGTCATATAATTAGTGGCACAGAATTCGAGTCCATGTATTTGCAAGATGCTCTACGGGACTCTTGGGTGAGGTCATACAAGATGTATGATCACCGACAGGGTATTACTCCATGATAAAGATGATGCTCTTGTCAACCGTAATCCAGACTCACCACAGATGAAAGTCGAGCCAACACCGAGGCGGGACTATTACAAATGATTTTGAATTGTGAAATGTCCTCGATGGGTGTGCACATTAGTTTGTCCGACTGATGGTTAGCACACATTTGGTTTTGGCATGTCTCGGGGATTTGATTCCCGATGAGGCCTTGGATTTAAAAGAAAAGAAGCATATGCATGATATTTTAAAAGTGTGCATGAAGGTTTTAAAATGTCTGCACGTGACGATCCTAGGTTAAACTTATGGATTCGTTTGTGGGTGTAGAAAGGAAATTAGGATTTCGAACATTTTAGATTTGTGGCTAGGTCTATTTGTGGTATGTGATGTTCCTGTTCACCATGCAGTCTTACTGTCTCATCTACATATAACTAAGCCAATTTTTTC
>JANIMX020000078.1:1358065-1374807 GCA_024582655.2 Erythroxylum kunthianum
TTACTTGGTAATCTCATTACTTCAAACCAAACATAGGAATATTACATAACTTATACCACATAATCATGGTAATCTCATATTACCCCAAACCAAACGCCCCCTAAGGGTCATTGTTTCTAATTAGCATTATCTTTGCGCTATATCTTTCCTTTCTTCCAGTTTTTCTTCATTTATTTTAATGTTGCTTAATATATTGTAAATGGTGCAGTGATGGGAAAACAGTTGGGGCTTGTCTGGATCGTAATGGACTTCGTCCTGCTAGGTATTGGCGGACTGTCGACAATTTTGTCTATGTTGCTTCTGAGGTGAGATTTTGCAGTTCAATGAAAATTAATTTTCTATATGATTTTAAGGGATGATATTTGATATTTCTTATGCTGGTTATCCAGCTTTACTTTGGCAAGGCATATTAGATTGTGATAATGTCTTTGAACTTACCTGTTAGAATAACTTAATTTTGTGACTCATTTCTCCTAGATGGAAACTAAATGTTCTCGATCACTGGTTCTGGCATGACTTGGTATTGCTGAGGCTAGTTTAGGCTCTGAATCTTTTTATAATAGTTTGTATAACTTTTCTTAGATTGAATATGAATTGTGTTATTGTTTGAGTCTATTTTTAACAAACGACCAATGTCATAGTGGCTTGAACCGTTTTGTAAAAATGACACTGAGATGTACATTGAACTTCATTTTGTGCCAAGTTTATTTTCTCTATGCTGTGTGTACAATTGGTAGAAACTTTGGTTTAAAACCTTATTTTGTTGCTGCATCGAGTTTATAGGTATGCTGTTATTTGCTGTATTCGCAACCTCAGTTACCCAAATTGCTCTCTTAAGCGTTATCATCCGCATTAGCATGAGAATGATCCATAAAGATTGTTTAAAAGTGAGTGATCACTTTGGCAATGTTCAGAAAATCATTTGCAAGTCTCAAATTTGGAATGCTTGATTTGAAACAATTGCATTTACATATTATTTGTTTCTTTCTATTAAGAATCCAATTTGCATTAAAATGTTCTATATAACTAAATCATTTGGATTTAATTTTCCTCTAGGTATGTTGGAGTGCATATTTCATACGCACAGTTGCTTGTTGTATATCCTGTGTTACTGTGCTCTATCATTATTCTATTAAAGCTGTTCCCTTTTTGTGTTGTACTTGATGTGCTATTGGTATCTTTTTAACATGTAGGTTGGTGTTGTGCCTATGGATGAATCAAAAGTAACAATGAAAGGTCGTCTGGGTCCAGGAATGATGATTGCTGTGGATTTACTCAGTGGTCAGGTTTGTGCAGCATTCTTTATTGGGTGATCAATGCATCTGTTTGTTAGTATGTGTTACTATGTTGATCAACTATATAATCCTCCATGTAGGCTCTCGTGTATTCTTTGTATAACTCATAAAAGGTGGCCACTACAATGTATACAATCTTCTAGTTTGTGTAAATTAGTTTCTTCAAAACACCTCTCACAGTTGGTGCTTTTCTTCTCATTGTTTGTATTGATTTCTTGCCATCCAAGAATATGCATGGGAAATGTTGGTGCTTCTATTGCTTTTAGGATGTGTATATGCTTAGTAATATTGCCTGAACAATTTTTTTTGGTTCAGTGCATTGTAAAGAAGAGAGTTTACTTGGAATATTTTGAATAGGTTGTTTTGAATTTTAGTTAGTTGTGGGCTAACCAGAGCTCTAGTGTAAACACTCTTAATTCCTTTGTTGGATGATGAAGCAAGGTTGCCAAAATCTGTCAAAGTTATTTAAGTTTCCTGTGAATGGAATTTGGGTGGAGAGTAGTTGAAGATTTTTTTAAAATGATCAGCTAGTTTCTGAATGGCTTTAGTCTTTCTTAAGCAAATCTGCCAGTAAAGCTTTATTGTTTGGACATAATAGGAATACTAGCTGTGGAATAGACTTTGATGTTTTCCTCATTTCCTGATTGTTTACGGAGGTTCTTTCATTTTTAGACACTGTTTTCTTTCTCATCTCTTCCCTGACAAAATTGCTATTTGAAGATTTCCCTTAATGATGCATATTTGGGAAGCTAAAAAAGATTCATTATAAGGAAATATCTCTCTAAGAGGAGTGATAGCTTTATTAGATCATCGCTGTGGCTTCTTTACTTTCCCTTTATAACACATCAAGCTTCTCATGGTATGCAATATGGAATTGGGAATTGGGAATTGGCTTTGCTTAAGGAGCCTTTGATACTTCCGCCGTAATCAGTAATTCTGGTTTTGCTTTTGCCAAGTGGTTGAAGGTTGAAGGTTGAAAATTAGGATTGCCTCTTTGTGGAAATTTAATGTGTCTGGCATCATCTTTATATTTAATGTCAATTTAATTAGTCTCAGATTTTTGTGAAATTCCTTAATTAGTTTCTTTAGAAATAAATGTTTTTTGTTTTTCGTTTTAAGTTACCTTAGAGACATCTCCAAGTTCAAATAATTGGACGCTCTACATTTTTGTTACTCATTTTATGTTGATTTACAGGTTTACGAGAACACTGAAGTTAAAAAGAAAATTGCATTATTGAATCCCTATGGGAAATGGGTCAGTGAGAACCTTCGATCTTTGAAACATGCAAACTTTCTTTCAGCAACAGTTATGGACAATGAAGTGATTTTAAGAAACCAACAGTAAGTATATTGGTTCATTTGCTTGCATGAGATGCACCAGCAGTATTGATTGTCATATTCACCTCTTCATCAATGTTCACTGTTTGATGTTCCCATGAGACTAGGGCATTTGGCTATTCCAGTGAGGATGTCCAAATGGTTATTGAGACAATGGCTGCACAAGGGAAGGAACCTACATTTTGCATGGGAGATGATATTCCCTTGGCTATATTGTCACAAAAACCACATATGCTTTATGATTATTTCAAGCAACGGTTTGCTCAGGTTTGTTATGTATTTCTGTATTTTTAAACCTAAAGTGAATTTGTCAAGGAGTCTTTATCCCAGATACTGACAACTATACGTCAGTGCACTTCTTTGATTGAATCTTATTTTTATTTTGATTGCTAGAACTTTTTTGTTATCTTTTATATTCAATAGAGATTTAGTGCTACTAGGGGATTGCTAATATGAGCAGGGTAAAACAATGCTAATACGTATAAATATATATATTGGTGGCTAAACTTTGGTAAAATTTGACACTGAATTTCTGAATTAAGTATGGGAGGGAAGGCTGAATCTGTATTCTAATTAGAGAAATTTGAGTGACATGAATTACGTTTGTACCTTCGCATGTTAAGTATTTACCTTCTAATTGAGACAGTTTGATGTTGGATTAATTATATTTTATCTTTGTGGATGATGTTTAACATTATGACAATTAAGTTAACGGTAAAGCATTTCATTTCAGTTGGAATAAGTGGGGTTTTCTGCATGTTATGCATTGTTGTGGAGAACAGTACCTGTTTCCTAGAGTTTGCTGTGCGATGTCCATAATAGTTGCTTTAAACTGAAACTCAGAACACTTGCTCATTGAGGGCCCTTAATATATGCCAGTTGGTGGTTATCGATGTTTCTCTTTTTTTTTTTTCCTTTTCACAAGAGGATTTAGCTTTGTCTACATCCAGAGTATAGAGATTTTGCCCTTTATGTTAGCAATACTTTCTGATATCTATATCGAGAAGGAATGAGGCATCAATGTTGTTTCAGTAGCTTGTAGTAACTAGTAGACATTTTAATTTCACCACGCTGTCCATGCCTTTTGGAGTCGATTGAAATACTTGTGTGTACTTTTGTTGGTAAAAGAGCACTCTGCTCGTGCCACATTGAGAAGCAACTCACATATTATATGCTGGGTTCTATGTAAAGCTCATCAATAGTTAAACCTTAACCAAAAATAAATATAGCTTATGGTCATGCATAGGATCAAACTTGTGAATTCTTTGAAGTGTCATAAGATTATGTTATTGAGTAGCTCTAGCTTGCATCAGGATGTTTGAATTTGCCCTTATATTGATGTTTTCGTTCTCAAATAGGTAGTACATATTCTTAGTTATTCCTGTATGCTGTAGGTTACCAATCCAGCAATAGATCCTCTTAGAGAAGGGTTAGTCATGTCTCTTGAGGTCAACATTGGGAAGCGAGGAAACATATTGGAAATTGGACCTGAGAATGCTTCACAGGTATTTGACCATATCCTGTCTATAAATCAATGTTTGAAGCATTTATATCAAAATGAGTTGCCTGCTCTGGCTTTTAAACTGACAATGAAGCTAATCATTTATTGTTAAATGAACCAGGTCATCTTGTCTCGTCCCGTGCTGAATGAAGGGGAGCTTGAGTCATTACTGAAGGATTCCTTCTTAAAACCTGTAGTTATACCTACTTTTTTTGATATACGAAAAGGAGTAGAAGGTTCTTTGGAGAAAACACTGATTAAACTTTGTGAAGTTGCCGATGATGCTGTTCGAAAGGGGTCTCAACTACTTATTCTCTCTGATAGGTCTGACGAGCTGGTAAGCATCCTTCAAAATTATCCTTCCTGTAATCACTGAGAATCGTCCTGTTCTCATTCACATTGGTAAGAGTATATTATCATATATCGATTTTTATACTAGTGTTGGGTGAAGTACTTGATGTTTCCTTGTCCTATAATGTCTCTGCTTTAGCTTCTTGATTATTGTTCCCAATCAACTACATTTCAACTCATTGCCAATTGTCATTCACCCTGTGCTTTTGGTAACTTTATAGGAGTAATTGCTTTTCATTTACTACATTTTTTGTTGAATGCAAATTTTTAACTATTTTCTATGGAAGATGGAAGGGTGCTAGATTTGGTCAAAAGGATTAGATTATAATACTGTACCATTATCATATGGGTCTTTCAGCTGTTTTTATCTCATGATGCCATATGATGGTCAAATCCCTCTCTTCCTCGCCCTTCCCTCCCTCCCTATTGCAAACACGCTCATCTTGATATATGCTTTATTATGTGGCATTTCTCATCTTTTCTCCTCTTTGGTGTTGTGGTCAGTAGTTATGCTGCAGTAGCTTTTTTTACTTCATCATCTTTCAAAAAACTTAATTTACTTCTTCATTAGAAAGAGAGTCAATTTAGCTAATTTCCAAGTTTGAGCTTATGGCTGAAGGTGTGAGCTCTGATTCTTTTAATTCCTATCATCCTGTTCTTAAAGGCAACAGTTCAGTTTTTATTTTTTCTAATATATATTTTCCCTATCTCAGGAGCCAACTAGGCCTGCAATTCCAATTCTTCTAGCTGTCGGTGCTGTTCACCAGCATCTTATACAGAATGGATTGCGTACGTCAACTTCCATTATAGCAGATACTGCTCAGTGCTTCAGCACCCATCAGTTTGCTTGTTTGATTGGATATGGTGCAAGGTTTTTCTTCTTGACACAAATCATAAAGTGCTTTTTTTCTGTCATTATCTGTTAATTTCAGTATAGCTGAATTTTACTGATGTAGAACTGTCTTAGAAGTTAATATTGAATGTCCCAATTACAACTTGTCACAGATTCTCATTGATGTCTAGTCTGATGTCACGGTTAGAACAGATTTTTGGTAGATTTTTCTTTGAGATTAGCATTATCATTTGCTGACATCACATAGTTAATTTTAATAATACTTGTGTTGTTAACACTTTGATACTTGCTGACTATGGTAAAGTTATGTGGAAGAAGTCCACAATTGATAACTTAATGGTCATAATGTGTTGGTTCCAGAAAGAACATTGTTGAAACTTGTGGGCTACGGCCATTTCTCTTCCTTATTTTCTTTTACTAATCGAGTTCACTCCAAGTTGGTGAATATTTAAAGTTTTCGTTGTCATAGAGGTAGCAACTTCATATCACATATTCTAATTCTCTTTTTCATTGCAGTGTATCTACTTTATGCATATCCCTGAATCTTACTGGTTTATTTTTTATGTTGGCATACATTCTTTAATTATTTTGCAATAAAACATTGATCTAGCTTTTATTTTACCTTTTTCTTCATCCAAATATTTATATTTAGTCAAATATTTCAGTGCTGTGTGTCCTTACTTGGCACTTGAGACTTGTCGGCAATGGCGTTTGAGTAATAAAACTGTGAATTTGATGCGGAATGGAAAGATGCCTACTGTAACAATTGAACAGGCTCAAAAGAACTTCTGCAAGGTTCGTACATTATCGCCTTCCTAAACATCATCAATGGTAACTGAGATAAAACAGATATTTGATCTGCATGATTGTTATTGATATAAATGAAATAGATTCTCATTTCTTCAAAGCCACTTTATCCAGAATAAGCCATTGTGGTGTTCACACTCACATGTAATTATAGATTAGCAGATCTTGCTTAATTGGTATTTCACTCAAGACCAAATACACTAATTGATGCAAATCGGTGCATGACAAGATCCTTTCCTTCTTCTTTCCTCTAATAAATATTATTTATAAAGTCTTAGTTTTCATGTAAAATACAATGTAGGTTATCTGAACAAGAGAACTGGTTTTCTTGTTACTATTTGTTTTTCTTTTTGTTGTGGGTATCCATGATTCTTCCATATTTTCTTTGTACTTTTTTTCTAGTTTAATCTTTGTTATCTCTTATATTCTTTCAACTGCTAAAATGCTCTCCGAATCTGTGATTAATCTTAATAAACTAATGTGTTAATTGGTCATGATCGTTTCAGGCAGTTGAATCTGGTCTTCGAAAAATTCTGTCCAAAATGGGCATCTGTTTGCTTTCAAGGTTTTGTTTGATTCTGTTTTTGTTCTCTGCTTTGTTTGCTTTCAAGGTTTTGTTTGGTTATGTTTTTGTTCTCTGCTTTGAACATATCCAATGGAATTTATGATTCGCTAACTAATCTCTCTGTTTCATATCTTTAGTTATTGTGGTGCACAGATATTTGAGATTTACGGATTGGGAAATGAAGTTGTTGATTTAGCATTTCGTGGAAGTGTATCAAACATTGGTGGACTAACTTATGATGAGGTAAAAATTTGATGAATATGGACTTTGTTTCTTCAAATTCTCTATCACTATAACGTTGAAGTTTTAATTGAAGGAAAGATTTCTGGCTAAAACATCTCCTGCTTGTAAATCTGGAATGATAGATTGATAATGCAACTTGTAATTTATGGGTGTATTAGTGGATCATGGTCTTCAATTTGAATTATGCTTTGATTGTTGTTAAACTGTTGTGTTTACTCACTTCCCCACTTAACTGCTTTAAACTTGTTTCCCTTCTTAATTAGCTTAAGAGTTAAATTTCTGTATGTAGTTATGTCTTTGTTTGTTCATATTTATTTAGTTCTTTTTTCATCACTACTTTCCTGCAGCTGGCTAGGGAGACTTTATCTTTCTGGGTAAAGGCTTTCTCTGAGGATACAGCTAAAAGACTGGAAAACTTTGGATTCATACAATTCAGACCTGGAGGTACTCTTATTCTACTTTGATTTTCCTCTTTTTGGGGTTCATTAAGAGTCTCACTATTCTAAAGAACCATACAGTTGGGATTGTTGATGAATGTGCTTTACATTTAATGAAATTGGTGCAGAGATTTGTAACTTTTTTCTGATTATTACTTTTGGTCAAAATTTACATCAACTGCTATCGTAATTAAGTGCGTTTTTGTTGGTTGTATTTCAGATTTTTAGAATTTCTAACCATAAAGTTGGAATGGAATATTCCAACATTGTTGTTATCCTTTATAACATGCTAAGTTTATTTAATTGGTGGATTATCCGGCTTAAAAAGTTTAGGGCGTGTTCACTTACAGAAAATTGAGACTGTTTTCAAGAAAAAGTTTCTAATTAAAACAAAAAAATAGAAGTATGCGTTCATATTTGACTATTTTATAAATTTTTTAAGTGAAAACTATTTTTCTAGTTTTCAAAATTTAAAAAGAATTTAGAAAACAAGTCTAGTTTGTTTTCAAAAATTTTCTTTGTTAAAACAGTAGTAGTTTTCCAAATTGAAAATACGTTTTTCAAAAACAATAATAAACACGTTTTTCAAAAACAATAAATAAACATGTTTTCCAAATTTTCAATGAAAATGAAAAATTTTCATTTTTAATGAAAATTGAAAGATGAAAACAAAAAACATTTTTCTGTAAGTAAACATGCCCTTAATGATCACCGATGACATTTTTTTTTCTCGTGTACTTGCTAATCTTTTCTTTACAGGAGAATATCATGGAAACAATCCAGAAATGTCAAAGTTGCTTCACAAAGCTGTTCGCCAGAAGAGTGAAAATGCATTCTCTATCTATCAACAGCATTTGGCTAACCGTCCTGTCAGTGTAAGTGAATAAAGTTAGATCTTTCCCTTGTTTGTGTTAATAATATTTCTTTTTACATTTTAATACACCTAATCAGCATCTTTACTGTTCTATCTGTAGGTTCTTCGTGATCTTTTTGAGTTCAAAAGTGACAGGGCTCCAATACCTGTGGGGAAGGTCGAACAAGCTTCATCTATTGTTGAACGGTTTTGCACTGGTGGGATGTCGCTTGGAGCTATTTCTAGAGAAACTCATGAAGCCATTGCTATTGCAATGAATAGGCTTGGTGGAAAATCTAATTCGGGAGAAGGTGGTGAGGTACACTACTTACCACCCTGTAACATGGAATGCTCAATTCTCTTCTTAGATACATCCCTTTCCTATATTTGTGGCACAGCATTGCTAAATGTATTTTGTAGATATACTTACACTATAGTTTGTCCAGGATCCTATCCGCTGGCGCCCACTTACCGATGTTGAGGATGGGTACTCTCCTACACTTCCACATATGAAAGGGCTTCAGAATGGTGATACTGCTACTAGTGCTATTAAACAGGTGATGCGAACAGGATTACTGTTTTGATTAATATGTACTTTTGGCAATTGATATTTTAATCCTGATAGAATTGCGCAACCGAACTTTTCATGGTCTTTCATTTTTAGGACATGGTCAGGATTGGTGGTACTAATTTCCTGTAGGCCCTGTTTTTTTTTCAATCATTTCCCCATGATTATCTCATAGAAAACAGGTTCTCTTCTTTAGGTTGCTTCAGGACGATTTGGTGTAACTCCAACGTTCTTGGTAAATGCTGATCAGTTGGAAATTAAAATTGCTCAAGGTGCTAAGCCTGGTGAAGGAGGTCAATTACCTGGGAAGAAAGTTAGTGCATATATTGCAAGATTGAGAAATTCTAAACCTGGTGTTCCTCTTATATCTCCGCCACCACATCATGACATTTATTCCATTGAAGATCTTGCACAATTGATCTTTGACCTTCATCAGGTGATACTTTACTTCATCAAGAATCTCTTCTTGATGGACGCATGCATATTATTGTCGCTTTTGATGGTAAATTCAATATCTGTGTATATGTAGGTCAACTCTAGGGCAAAGGTGTCTGTAAAGCTGGTGGCTGAAGCTGGTATTGGCACAGTTGCTTCAGGGGTTGCAAAGGGTAATGCAGATATTATACAGGTATACACACATCATTTGTCCTTGACATTAACACATTATGAGATAAAATAATAGTTTATGGTCTTTTGAGTTATTTTACTAGTCTGACATCTTTGATATTCTTGATGGTGTTTGTTATGCTACAGAAAATAATTTTCTCCTTCCCATGTTATTTGAAGACTTGGAACATGACTAATTGTATTTTTTTGTTGTTGGAGACAAGGAGAATGAGATTAATGCTGTATCGAAATAGTAAATAGTACAAATATACCTGGTTTGATGTTCTTCCCATCATGGGAAGTGAAAAATAGAAACCCAGTTATCTATTGTCTGAATCTCAATTTCCCATGGTGACATTCTTTGCACCATCTCTTCTTGAATGACTTATCAATAGTCCAATAGTCCACCTTGCTTTTTCACATGTTGTTTGCTTCCATTTTGAAACAGTCAGGATCACTGACAAATTTGTGTCATTTGTCTTGCAGATATCAGGGCATGATGGTGGAACAGGTGCCAGCCCTATAAGTTCCATCAAGCATGCTGGTGGTCCATGGGAACTTGGACTTACAGAAACCCATCATGTTAGTACAAATTTTTTTTGCTAATCTAATTCTGTTATTGTAAATGCACTGTGAATATTGTCATTATAATGTTTTCTTGCCTGACTATTCTTTACAGACTCTCATTGAGAATGGACTCAGAGAAAGGGTGATTCTTAGAGTTGATGGTGGCTTCAAAAGTGGAGTAGATGTTATGATGGCTGCAGCGATGGGTGCTGATGAGTATGGATTTGGTTCAGTTGCAATGATTGCTACTGGTTGTGTTATGGCTCGGATTTGCCACACTAATAATTGTCCAGTTGGTGTTGCCAGTCAGGTGCTGATTGAAACTTGGTGTAGTACAGTAATGCACGTAAATATATTTGCCTCTGGTCATTGATTCTTTAGCTTTGAATTCGTTGCAGAGGGAAGAATTGCGTGCCCGATTTCCTGGTGTGCCTGGTGATCTTGTTAATTACTTCTTATATGTTGCTGAAGAGGTTATATTTCTACCAGCATCTTCCATTTAGTGTCTCCCAAATATGTGAAAATTTATAATTCACTTTATTGTCAATTTCTCTTGTGCTGGCCTAGGTGAGAGGCATGCTGGCACAGCTGGGTTATGATAAGTTAGATGATATTATTGGACGTTCAGATCTATTGAGACCACGAGATATTTCACTAGTGAAAACACAACATCTTGATCTTGATTATATTCTCTCGGTGAGTATTTTTAACTGGAAAACCATCTTTTTTCTACTTTGCTTTTACAAATGCGGTGAATGAGAATTTGCTTTTCTTTCTGGCAGAGTGTTGGGATGCCAAAGTGGAGCAGTACTCAAATCCGGAATCAAGATGTTCATACAAATGGTCCTGTTTTGGACGATGTTCTACTTGCAGATCCAGAGGTAAATATGTTTAAACTTTGTAATTTATAATTCTAAAACTTTATTGGCTTCTATTTCTGCTAAAGGGAGTTCTATTCCGTATAGAGTTGCTCATTATGTCTATAAATTCAGTATTCATCGTATTGTAGTATGTGACTGTCACCAAAACGCTGTTGAGTAGTTTAGTGACAGTGCAATCCTTTTAATCTTTTGCAATTGAACATTTATGTTTATGTGCTTAGTCCTAATGGGTGTAAACTGTACTTGGTTGATTGTGAGCATGTAGCCAGTCTTTATGTTAGTGACCAAAGCAGATCTTTGAAATTTATTACTAGCTTTATTAACCAAGAGTCTCGAATTCCTTTTATGCAATAAGGGATGCCCTGAGATAAACATGTTCAATCACAACTGTCCATTTGGGTAATTGCTGCCTGACTTTAAACTATTATTCATCCCGAATTAGGGAAATATTCATTTTTTATATTTTTATTTAAGCGAACTAACATGATGATTGTTGAAATTGAAGTGGTGCTAGATATAAGAAACAAAATAACTTGTTTTGAGGACCATGGTACTAACAATAATCAAAATACGGGAATGATTATGGGTCTTCTGTTGTTCTGTTTGTTGAATCTGACAGCAGTTGGTTTTATACGACTGCTGCTGAAATAAACATATTTCTGTTATTTCACATTTCAGTATTTGGTCTGTGCTTTGCTAAGCTGTCCTTCTAAGTTTGTTTTATTATATTTTCAGATTTCAGACGCTATTGAAAATGAGAAAGTAGTTAATAAAACTCTAAAGATATACAATGTAGACCGAGCTGTTTGTGGTCGTATAGCTGGTGTGGTTGCTAAGAAATATGGTGACACTGGCTTTGCTGGACAGCTAAACATAACGTAAGATGTGACTTCCTGGTGTAGATTTACAATCTAGTAGATGCTATCTCAAATCTCCGTGTAAATGCTTTGTTAATGAATTTTTCTGTATTTTTGCAGATTTACTGGGAGTGCAGGGCAGTCATTTGGTTGCTTTTTGACACCAGGAATGAACATTCGGCTGGTTGGGGAGGCTAATGATTATGTGGGCAAGGTATGTTTCTAACTTGATTGGTTCCACAAACATATGGTGTTTCCAGCACAAGTTTTCAAAGTTCTTGGTTCTTTTCTTGTTGTTGTTGACACTTTTCAAATTAAATGCAAGTAAATTGACTACAAGGTATGGTTTAGTACTTGCGAACATCCACAGTAAACTTCTACATCAGTTCAAACTATTTTGGAATTAGATTTCATGTGGTAACCCTGCTTCTGCTTGATTGATCTAGCAATGAAATTCAGTGTGTAACACCAAATTAAAAAGGATTTCTGAATTAGTTCATATGAATGTTCAAGGGTATGGCTGGAGGAGAGTTAGTTGTAACTCCAGTAGAGAGAACTGGATTTTTGCCAGAGGATGCCACTATAGTGGGGAACACTTGCTTGTATGGGGCTACGGGTGGCCAAGTCTTTGTTAGAGGGAAAGCTGGGGAGCGTTTTGCAGTCAGAAATTCACTTGCTGAAGCTGTAGTTGAAGGCACTGGAGATCATTGCTGTGAATACATGACTGGTGGCTGTGTTGTTGTCCTTGGAAAGTGAGTAATGATTGCCTAAATTGCGTTATCGTGGTATGTCAAACGGAACGCAATTGATCAGAAAATTGAACCATTCGTTTTTGCGTATGTCTATCTCAGGGTGGGTAGAAATGTAGCTGCTGGCATGACTGGAGGCTTGTCGTACATTCTTGACGAGGATGATACTCTCTTGCCCAAGGTCTGCTAACGTAACTCTTTTTTTTGCTCCCACCTTATCCAGTTTTAAACCTTTCATATTTCACCAATCATGCTTTGATATCAAGGCCTTCAATAGTGAAGTTTTTTGTGTTATGTATTTTAATACGAGCAATCGGAGATCATCGTCATTTAATTGAACATGTGTCTTGCCACTATAAACAGATAAACAAGGAGATTGTGAAGGTCCAAAGAGTGACTGCTCCTGTTGGCCAGATGCAACTAAAGAGTCTAATTGAAGCTCATGTTGTAAGTACCACTTATACAATACACATGCATTACATGGAATATGTATACTGGTCCCCAAACTAATCAAAATATAAATATCTCTAGTTACGGTTTCGTTTTTCCGAATACTATCTTTACTTGGAAATGCTCTGGTGAAGGAAAAAACTAAAAGCAGCAAAGGTTCTGAAATACTGAAGCAGTGGGACAAATATCTACCACTATTTTGGCAACTGGTTCCACCCAGCGAAGAAGACACCCCAGAGGCTTATGCAGATTATCAGGCAACTGCTACGGAACATGTGACATTACAGTCTGCTGCGTAGAACATCAACGAGCACCAACATTGAGGCCAAGTTCTTTTCCCTGAAGTTGCCTTTCCAACCTGTACAGGTAAAAATGTAAGAAATTGGGTATGCAGAGATCCTTACCAATTCAGCGAGGATCCGTGGAAGTTGTACGTCATCTCCAGCGAGAAAATGATTTCTGTAGTTGATGATTCTCTTAGGCAATGCTTGGAGCATCGAAGAACCGGATCCATATATCCCTAGGCATATACAGCATCCTCACTGTTACAGAAATTGTATACTGGTTCAATGCAGAAACTGTAAATCGAAGTTCTAGATTTTCTTAAACATTGTCAAAAAGTTCCCATGCTTGGCAATGGCATAATGTTTGGATATTTCTTGTCAGCTTCTTTCTGTTCTCTCAATTATTTTGTAAGTTATACATGAGTAACCTTCCGAGTCTGCAGAAGAAACTGATAGAAATGCAAGCTATGGACAATCTTTCCTTTGCTCATGAGCCTAATGTTATGCAATGAAAAATTCAAAGACTTATGTTTAGGGATCCTAATTGATCGGGTTGAACATGACTTGACTTCTTTTTTCGGGCTAAGCCCCGGCCCTAGCCCGAACAATCGAGTCGTCAAAGCCTGATCACGTTTTGGGTTGAAATGTCGTCATTTTGGGTTAAAACTTGAATTGACCTCCGGTTTATCTTTGATTGGTAAAAATAATAAATCCTACAGTAATAAGGATTTACCTACCGAAGTCTACATTTTCCTCTTAGGAAAAGAAATCTCCGCTTCACCTCAGGAAATCCGTGTCTGGATAGGAAAAGAAAACAAATCCTGCAGTGACAAGGATTTACTGTAACTATAAATAGTTGTAACCATTCTCCAGCTATTCTTGGAATCACTAACAATGGTGAAACCCAGAAAGCTTCCCATGCAAAAACGAGAGACAAAGATGCAGAGGTATATCACCTTCGTGAAAAGGCGAGAGGGTCTGTTTAAGAAGTGTGCAGAGTTGGCCATGCTTTGCGATGCTCAAGTTGCCATGTTCATGAGCACGCCTGATTCATCGAAGCTTAAGATTCATAGCTTCGGTCACCCTTCTGTTGATGCTGTTCTAGACTCCTTCCTTGGGAATAGTTGTGATATAGAACCTGTAGATGATGATGCCACTAAACTACAGGCAATTTCGCTCTCTGAGGAAATCAGGTTCCTGGAACGTGAGGTTAGTGAGATCCTGAAAGTAAAGATGAAGCCAGAGAAAGTGGCAGGAGGGTTTTCGTGGGATTTTAGTGTTTTTGAGAAATCAAGGTCTACTGAAGAGGTATCAGCCCTTGTAAAGATCTTGGAGAACTGCTTATTAGATGCAAGAAATAGACTTACAAGTTCTGCCCCAGGTTCTAGTTCTTTAAACAATGAGAATAACAACAGTGGATCAGTAGTTACCAACTTCGATGATGATCAATTTGTATATCATGTCTCTGATATGGATCTTTTGTGTCTTCAAAGTGCTGTCTCTGATATGGTGAATAATCAAACAGCCCCTGGATTTGATTCTGGTTTTGGGTTCAATAGTGACAATCCTCTCTCAGCACATTTCAACAATGGCGTCCATTATGCAGATCCTCTTCTTGAATCTGCTTCTTATTTGGACTATGAAGGTAATTATATATACTGTGATAATATCCTTTGTTGCACTGATATAAAACATTTTATTTCTCATTCTTCCCAATGTTTCTGTTGATTGAAACTGAAGTATTAGCTGGTTGGATCAACACTCCAACTACTGAAACTGATGCTTTTATGGATGAGAAATATGTTACTCCATGGACCTTTCCTGATTCACTTTCTGGTTCTGCATACAACAGCAACTTATTAGGTACAACAAGATCTTCTGCTCTATGTTTCACTTTTAACGATTGATATCACATTGGTGGCTTATTATGCTTGTTATGATCTTCAGAGTCCAAGAACAAGCAGGCTGTTTCTAACACTGGACCTAGTTACTATTATCCTGGTGAAGATGCTATACATGAGGTTTGCAATTACCAGGAAGATGATCTTGCGATGAACACCGACACAAACTTTGGTTCTAGTTTCTTACATATGATTATGGAGCATGACAGCCATGTTGGTGAGACCTGGAATGAGGATGGAATCATGAATCCTGAGCCCTTGGATTGGTGTTATTGCTCAGATTCTGACATTAGAACATGCTATCGCTGCCAGGCTAGAGAATCCAACGTATTTCCTTACACAGAAGCCTGAATCGAGGAAATCCACAGATGTTCTCAGTTCATTTCATCTCCAGTCTCTGGCTATTTTGTAGATTTTTTTGTCATGTTCCTGTAAAAACTGGGAGGACAAATGGTACTCATGCTTCATGGTTTCAAGTTCTCTTTTTCTACAATATAATTTCAATGTAATAAAATTTCCTGATTTTTATTTTTTTTTCTCTTCTAGCTTCTTAATAATTAAAAGGATAAAAATATATATATCTTTCATATAATTTAAAAAACCTTAAAATAATTCACCGATATTTTTTTTATTTTTCAGTTTTTTGAAAATCTTCTCTCTTATATTTCAATTAAAACATAAAAAATACACGGAATATGAACATCAAACATTCTAATCAAATACTATTTAAATAAAGATTTAACTAAACTCTTAGACTTAAATTGAACTAGATTCAAACTAATAATTTATTATAATTATCTTAAATTATTAATTTAAGTCAAATTTAATTAGCTTGAGTGGGGTTTAAGAATTGAGTTGAGTTGAGTTGCCATACCAATGATATTTGATTAGTTCACGTTATATTTCAATTAAAACGTACGTTTGATGCTCATATTGCTTTTATTTTATTGTTATTTTTTATAACGCCCCCGTACCCCCTGGAAGAATACTAAGGTGTTACATTAGCAGAATTTTCAGACAGACAAAAATAGAACAAAACAAAACTATACATTCATACATTTGGTGGGCACAAATAACATAAATCTCATTCATTTCATAACAAAAGATGCACATTATTCTTACAAAAGATAGACAAAAAGTGTTTACATTGCTAAAATCATAAAACAAGTCCCTTGGCCTTTGCGGAATAACTTGTCCCTGTTGTAGTTCTGTAGCTCCTTTATCTACACGAAGGAAAAACCATGTGTTAATCTTACAAAGCTTAGTGGGAAAGTAACAACAACCAAATTCGAAAGAAAAGCAGAATGAAATTGTACAGATACAGAACATAATTAAGATCATTTATTAAACAGAACATAAATATAGAAATCGTATGACAAGAGTGCTTCAGAGCACATTTTCAAATTCAGTTACAGTATGAAAACAAAAAGCAAAAAACAAAAAAAAGGAAAATAAGTCTGCTAATCCTTTGACAGAAGTGGTAACGGGTCTAATACCAAGAGATACCATTGGTATCAAATAGGAGAGACCGAAGTCTCAATACAGGAGAGACATATGTCTTGATATCAGGAGAGACTGAAGTCTCGACACCGAAGTGTCACAGGAGCAACTGCAGACCCTTCTAGACATGCCTATT
>JANIMX020000078.1:1374907-1387969 GCA_024582655.2 Erythroxylum kunthianum
ATAACTAAATATTGGTACTCATTGAGCTCGGTTAGCTCATACTCCTTTGTTTTTAAATGACCTCCCAGGTGCACCTTTAGAAGATCGGATCAACAGGACTCCATCGCGCGGAAAACTGCCATTGTCAAGTGCTGATGTATGAGTTAATTTGCAATGTGCATAATGTACTTAATTTCTACTGCATAGTCATATTTTGTAAACCTTATGATTCATGTTTTGTAACTTTATAAATCTATTTGTAAAACTTATGGTTACATATGATTGTAAGGAGTTCTTTAAATCAATGTATAGAATCATATGAGCTACTACTTTTAAATGATTGAGTATAAATGAATCGTACATATTTTAAATGAAAACATCAAAGAGTTGTGATTGTTACTGATTGGACTTGAAGTCCTAAGTTGAAGTTGAGTGTATGAATGATTTTGGAAGTGTTGAAAATGCTTTGCAGGTTTCATAAATTTTTGGATCGTTCAAAATACAGCTGTTATGATGTTGAAAATTTTAAGGAACTGACCTTAAAACTCCACTACTTGTATTTAAAACAAAAAAATGAAAATTTTAAATTATAAGAAATTTTAGGCTTGGCTTCATGTGGACCTTCCAATGGGAAAGAAATCAACTGGTGGATTTTCATGAAGTGTCGAGCATGGTGCCTGGTCCGACAAGACAGGGTCCCGTCATCGTGTCCTTTATAACATTTGTAGATATACTTGTATAGTTTCTAAAACATCAAAGAACACCCTAATTGGATGTCTACAGCAAAACTTATCAACCCTACAACACAAACTGTTCAGAAGAACATGACAAAAACTACACGTAATTTGACCCTCGAATTTAACCCTTTTCTGGGCAGAAACAAATCAAGCCTTAAGTATGTAGTTTCATATGCATTTAAAATTACTCTATTTGGACATTCATAGCTCAAGTTATAGCCAAATGACTAATGACTGGTCGACAACCCACTCAACAAATCAGAACATACAAGATTTCATACAAAGTTTCTTACTAGTTTCTATACCTTATACAAAGCTTCCTTCTTCCACTTCAATGGCTTCCTTTCTTTTGTTCTTCTTTCTTCTCTCTACACAAAAACCATGTATAACTTCTTATATCAAAAATTCAGAAACCTTCACGAAGAGGAGAAGAGAACATGGAGCTATAAACAAATCAACATGATAACTCACTTACCTTAGCTTCAACTTCACAATAATTGCTCAAATCTACCACAACTCATTTCTCTCTTCTTCTCCACAACAAATAAGAAATTTAAGGCATGAGAGAAGCTTTATTTGTGCCTTACAAGGCGCACACACACACGACATCACCCTTTTCTTCTTTCATTTAGTTTTATCTTTAGTCAATAAATGTCCATTTAATGTCATCTATGACTTGTCCTCTTCTCATTGGTCATCATAAAACTATCTTGTATATGTATATGTATACATGTAGGTAGCTAATTGTGTATGTGTACATGTATGTGGACCTCTTCTTATTGTCTATTAAAAGCCCAATGTGTACATGTGCATGTATTTTTAACTTAGTCAATTTATTGACAACAATTCCTACTATGTTCAATTTTGGGGCATTACATTTTTAACCAAATTTTTCTATATTTCTAAAATTCTAAAAATTAGAAAGATTTTTTCATATGTTTTACCCTAACCAAAATTTTAACAACAACAACAACACTCAGTAGAAATCCCACTGGCACGCGGGGTATTGAGAGGTCCAGTAGTATGCAGCCTTACCCTTAACTAGTAGAGAGACTGTTTCTAATTGACTCACATGAAGAGGAAAAATAAATAAATAATAATAATAAATCAAGTTAGGTAGGTAAAAAAAACTTAAGCTAAATCCCTAAGAAATAAGTATTGCCTATTTACAAGTTTAGACTAACTATAAGAGGTAAGAGTTAAAAGACTTATAGGAATTATAAGGATCTTTTTACGAGGGATCTTTTATCTGAATCCTAATACGCCAAAGTTTTTTATTGCAGGTCATGTTCTCGGCAAGTTCCAACATTGTCATATAATTCTTGATAACTTCCACCCAATTCTTCTTAGGCCTCCTTTTTTTTTCATTTTATAGTCTCTAAGTATGGTCTTCTCGCATCTTTTCACTGAAGCGTTTGAGTGTCTTCTCTTAACATATCTAAACCACCTAAGCCTTGTCTCTCTTAATTTGTCAATAATATTAGCTACCTTTAATTTGTCTCTTACCATTACATTCATGACATTATCTCTCTTAGTAATGTTCCACATCCAACGGAGCATCGTACAACTGTTTTTATTTACAAAGAGAAAAAAATTATTTTTTGTTGGATAAAAGTTCGTTATTGATTTTCACCATTATATTTCTTTTTTTTTTGAAGAAATTAAATGTATTACGCCTTACAGGCCATCCAAAAAATATGTACAATAGAAGTTATGACTAGTTACTGCAACTAACAAAACAAAACAAGAGCTATAAGGGATTATACAAATAATGGAGCCTCATAGATTCCAAAAAGTAGCTAGATAATGAGAGTTTGATTGACCACACCTTTGAGCATAGATTTGCATCCTGATGCCACAGAGAATATGCTGATAAAGTTTTTCCTGGGAGGTACATCTATCTTGAAAGATTTTGCAATTCCTTTCATCCCACGTTGCAATCACAGTGGTAGACAAGACAATCCAAAAACACTTCCTAGCAGTGAGATTTCTAAATTGCAAATTGGACAGACAAGACCACCTAAGTGTGTCAATCTGAGAATTGATACATTTGGTACTCAAATCAACCCATATAGAAACTATATACTTACATTGAAAGAACATATGCTCTACAGATTCTTCATCACTCATACATAAGCTACACTAATTGGTGAAGTTAAACTTTTTCAATTTATCAATGGTTTTCAACTTACCTCTAAAAATGCTCCATAGTGTTACTACAGCTCTTGGGGTTATGTAGCTCCTCCATATGCACTCAGTCCAGGGGGCAATAGGGCAGATGGACATACATCCATCTCTTACACTCTCGAATGGAAAAAAGTGTATGTTGAATCTCATGTAGCCTCAGCCACTGTGTATGTATTGGGGATTAGTTGTTTCAAAGTGTCTGTTGAAGTGTGATGGACTAGTGGTCCCACTGATAACCAGTTATCCTGCCAGAAGTTGGAAGTGGTGCCATCCCCAATAAGAGCTAGAAACTCATTTCGACATAGGTCTCTGTGCCTTATAATAGTTTTGAAAGTGGAAGATGCTAGTTGTAGAGCTTTGGCTGCCCACCATTATATTTATTGAACAACCTATATATATACGTAGCTAACAAGTTTTTGCAAATTGGGAAACTTAAATTTATTACCAATCTTAACCAAGTATATGATATGTTACAAGATTTTATATATTTTTTCTTAGGTCTTAAGATTTCTTTGGTTTTGATTAATCCAACATGAGCTGATTGGGCTTATAAAGAGACAAGTCTCTCTTAATACTTACTCAATTCTTAAGATTCAAATTAAATATGATGTATAATGTTGAAAAATTATACTCGATCTGATTTGAGTTAATTAAATTTTAGATTAAATTCAATTTAAAAAAGTTGATTTGATCTAATTCGAATTGCTCAAATCAATTAAATAAAATAATTTCGATTAGTATAACTGATTAAGATAATGTTATTTTAATTTATAAGTTCGTTGTTTTAATCTCAATCTAAAATCTTGTTTATTGTCATTCTTACTTGTATAAGAGGGACCAAATTTCTCACAACTTAGAATGTGTTAGTAAATTCAAAGCATTTATGGTCTTGCTTGATGTTTTATTATGATTTTGGGGGCTTTCATCAAAGAAAAGGAGCAAATAATTTTGTTTGCACAATCACTAATTTGATTTTGAGGAAGATACAATTTCCTTTGTTTCCATTCAGCAAAGCATATGGTCTAAATACTTGGAAAACATGATGCTTTCAAAGTCTATTCTCAAGTAACTTTTACACAACAACTTTTTCTATCTTTCAAATCTAAAAGATTAAACAAAATATTAGCACAATGAATTAGGTTTAACAAAATAGTTTAGACCCGATATGATTCAAACAAAATTAATAGACCTGGTTCGAATCTAATAAAATAAAATCAAACTTCAAATTTGAAAGTACTCGACTCGTACCAATTTGAACTGACTCAAAATTGTCTCGAATCCAATTTTTTTATCTTAATCTTAATCAAGCTTGAGTTTAAGTTAGGCTTCAGATAAACTTTTTTGATACTCAATCAAACTTATAAAAATTGAATTAAATTCTTATGAAATACAAACCCAAATCGACTTATTATCATCCCTTTAACAGATAAAAAGTGCTTATAATGAGATTAAAAGAAGTATATTGGTATTGGTACATACTTCAAAGTATATTGGTATTGGTACATACTTCAATTAATAGAGTTAATTAACTAAGATCTATTCAGCCACTTTTGTATGAAAGATAAATGGCAAGACTAATAGGTTTGACAAAAATTTCTTGATTGAATTTTTTTTTTCATTATACAAAATATTTTTCATTCTTATTTAGTTAATTTCCAAAAATTTCCAGTTTAAGAAAATTATAAGTATTTTATGTAACCAAAAAGAAATTGTACTTAGTTAACTTAAATAAAGACTCCAACTTCATTAATTGTTGAAATTATATATTTTTTTATTAGTTAAAACCTAGTACTCATACTCATTTCATCACAAGAGTTTGTATTCTTTAAAACAGCAGGTTTTGGCTTTAAATAATTTGAATTTAGAAATTGACATTAGCCATATGATATAATGCTAAAATATTTTTTTTGGGATAAAATTTTCTTCACTAAGTTACCTAATTAACTTTTTGGAAATTTAGCATATAATATGTATTATTAGTCACCTTAAGCTCTTAATAGTATCTTCTAAATGAAGCTTATTTAATAACTACATTTTCAATATATTCGATGTTAACTATTTTGATTAAAAAATCATTCATCGTTTTATATGAAGTATGAAAAAATAAATCAAAATTCATCATAAACAAAGGTACCCAACTTGAAATCAAAATCTTCTGCAAAACTCTAGTACCATATTAAGAAATAATTCAAAAACTTAATTTACTGAATGAATTTCAAAAGTAGATAATATATTATTATAAAAAATTTAAATATAAAAAAATCAATTAAAAAGGCTATCTATAATGAGAAAAAGAGAGGGTTGAAAGTAGATAAATAGAAAAAGTGAAAACATTTTCAATTATATAGATTATGAGAGAACAATAATATAATTTTAAAAGTTAGTATATCATAATATAAAGAAAGCTTAAGACTTTACACATCACCTAAATTGAAATCTTAATAAAATCTTTGATTGATGGTATACATTAAGGAAAATATTGTACAAACACATTTATTATTCAGCAATATTTTTTTTTTCACAAATGACCCTATAAATTATTAAGAAGTTAAACATATATTATTGTGTCTTAAGAATCCAAACCTTTTGATTCATCCAAAGATTGAAATGCAATTAAGGGACTTCCTCACATTCTTCTTCCTTAGTTGTTCATTAGAGTAGTTAATCTCATGCTCTGTAGAGACAGCTTAACAGCCAAATTAAAATAGAAAGTAATTATTACAATAAAAATTAATATTTTAAAAATCAAACCGAAAGTGAAACTGGTAAGGTAAGAAGTTTAAAATTTAAAAGGTTCAACCGGTATTAAACCAATACAAATCCAGTTAAAGATTAAATAAAATTGAATAATTTGAAATATGAATGAAGAAGATTGTCCTTATTCATTGAAGAATTTGGAGTTTAATTGAAAAAGAAAACTGTTAAATGAAAAATAATTTGTTTATTTTAGTTTATAAAAATCAATTAGTTTACGAAAATTAACCGAAACTTAATAAACTGATCAATTTTTAACAACAAAAATTATTAAAGTAAATTGAACTGAAAAAATTAAAAATTGAACTAGAAAATTGCTCGACTCAAAATTTTCACCACTAAATTAATCAAACCGGTTCTATTTTTTAATCGTCCATAAAAACACAAAGTAATAAGCTCCTCTAAAGCCTCCTGAATTTACATAACATAGTAAGAAGAAGACATATATAGGGCAAAAGTTTTCCCACATATGTATTTCTCATATACTAAGGTTTTAATTGCAGATTGTGGTTACAGTTTTTGACATATTACACTGATTACAGACGATACGAACATAATTACCATAAATGACAGTAACAGACCTGATCGGACTTGAGGTTGTACTCCGAAATTCGGAACACTTATCATATATTGTCAACTATCATTAACCATGTACTCTACACACCCTTCAGTACATGACTCTCCAGTCATCACAAAAGCTTCATACATGTTAAGAGGTTCTACTTTTAGGGCGCTGACACACAAGTTCATATCAAGCTGTGAAAGCAAGGAACACTATAACTTGTAGAAATTAAAACTTGGTAATCACTAGACATCTAATTTTCATTCGTTAAGAGGCATAAAATTTTGGCAGATCTGGCTTGTTTAAGGCTAACAAGACTAGTACAAACATAATTAAGACTGGTACGAGGAGAAGACTCAATGGAGGAGGAGGCAAAGGAGGTAAAGCTAGTGGCAACACAAGAAGACACAAAGTAACCATGAGCATGAGCATAACAACTCTCGTGTTACAGTGTTGGAACATCAAACTTATTCTGACAGAAACTCTAAAACTTAAGCTCACCCTGAAACTGCCAAGTCCTGCCAAGTGCACAAGCTTCAGGATACGAAATGAAGGAGATGTATTCTAGTGAAAGGGTTGTTGGATTCTACAGTTTAAGAATAGACATCATATAAATGATCCCATCGTAGTGAAAAGAGTGAAGAATTCGGTACAAGTAGCTATAGACAGATCATTATCGGAACCTATTCTGGCTTAGACATGTCTTAATTCATGTAACCTCCATATTTTGGGAGCTTATAAAAATGTAGAGTGGCCAATAACTTTTTTTAAACTTATTTTAGGGCCAAAAGATGTATAGTGTATAAGATTCTTAGTTAAATTCAACATGCTATATTAGTGGCTTATATGTTCAATGAATCGGTTGGGGTTTTACTATATGGTCTTGACAGTGTGATTATCCCAAGTTGTGTAAAGAATTTATTAAACTTTGTCAATTAACATTAAAATTTATAATATTTAATTAAAATAGAATGTTAAGTTAAACATTTTGATGCCTTTTTTGACATGATATTTTTTAGGCTAAGTTATTAAATAAAAATTGATTTTTTAATAATTTACCCTATATATATATATATATATATAAGTTTTGCATGCCCAATATTTACACTTTCTAGATAGACTAGAATAATATTAGGTAAATATCTTATTATTCTGGGAATTGCCTAAATGAACTTAATCATATGATTAATTCTCTACAATATTTAATTATATAACCAGGTAAAAGAGATTTGTGATTTTTAATGTCCTGAAACAAAAAACTTGGTGATAGCTCAGTGATGCGATATTCTTTCATAAAATTCGGTAGGTAATTGTTAGCAATCAAATAAAATTAAAATCGTAGTTTCTCATAAAATTATAACATAAAATAGGAAGAGTTGGTCTGAGATTGTTATACAAAATAAAACCGATATGATGTTTTGAAATCAGTGTTTAGGAGATAAGATTTGAGTTATTTATCACTTGAAGATAATACAATTCGAGGATTGAGTGTTCTCAAAAATATAATTGACCTATTTGTTCCAAAAATGGAAATTTTAGGTCAAAGTTGTACATGCCCTTTTCTACACTTGTGTTGGAGTGCCACTGCCAATTACCAACTTAGTAATTGTCGTAGTGGTGATGATTCTAGCAACCACAATGCTTGCCTTTCAATGGAATCATCATAATTGTTGTGGTGACAACTTTAGGGTTATATTTTGTCCCGAGTTTTCGACTTTATCTAATTTAAAGTTAACATGTAAAATTTGAGTTTGATAGAATTTTAAAATTTTGATATAAATAATCTTAACTTGATTTAAAATTAATTTTTTTCAATCTTAAAAATATGAGTTTCGAGTTTCAAATTTGTTTAAGTTTGATATATTTTAAGCAAGACTCGATATTTTTTTTTATTTTTTTAAATTAAATCTAAATGTTAAATAGAAATAAATTAACATCTTTAGATTTAAATCCGAAAAGACTCAATTTTAATAATATATATGTATTTATAATATTTTAAATAATTCAAATCGAATAATTGGATATGACCAAAATATCATGGAAGTCCTTTCCTCTTATCCAAAAGATCATGGAAGTCCTCCCTCCACAATGCTAAGAATATTGACATGTAAGAATATATAACATACCCTCTTCACCATTTAAGAAGAAGTCATATGCAATCATTGGATATGCATTATTGTACTCCAACAATGACTTGTCTCGTTGAGAACAAACAATTCCCATATCCCAGTGCACAAAGAGAAAGGTAATAATTACTTAAGACCTTTTGTCCATTAGTAATTAGCTTTAAATTTTGTTACTTTATGCAAATTTTGTCACATACTGTAAAGTATATAAATTGAAGTGACTACAATTTCACAATAAAATTGAGTAAAATATTCATTAATCTCAAAATATAAGATCGATAAATCAAATGTAAATTTATTTTAATGTTAAAAAATTAAAGTTCATTTTCTTTATACAACACCTTGAGCTTCTTATACTTAATTTAGTCAAAGAGCATATAACTTCATCCTTATTTATCAGAAATACAACCTAATTAGCATCTTTCAAGTTACTCAATTATTTCAATTGCTGTATGCTAAAAAAACAAAGGTGGATAAGAAATATGAAGCATTAGCATAATAGCATATCACAGTGGATCCACTTATAACGATTCTTAGTAAAGTAGGTGCTGACAAAACATGAAGAAAAGAAAAAGAAGAAGCTTGATCTTGGAAATTCTGGAAAGGAAAAGAAGAAACAAAAGAGTCTAAAAGGAAGGAAGGAATATGGTTCCCACAAGACAATTTTTTTAATAATAAATTAGCTCACAATAAATCACGGCCACACACCAAAAAACACAATATATCTCAAGTCAGGTATATTTGTGTGGGTCAAACCCAACATGTCAAAACATGAGTGAATCTTGAAGGTGATTGCTTAGGATTGATATTGACAATGATTCAAATAAGTTTGAGATTGACATGTTTCTTAAGAATGCAATGTACCTTTCCCTCTCACTCACTATAAAAAAGGTGAACATTATTATTATCTCTTCTTTCTCTAATTTTAATGACTAATGTAAGATGTGAGATTAGGGGGAATGATCTTTCCCTTAATGGGTCGTTTTCAGTCAACTTTGATTTGGTATAAAAATATAAAGGAAACAGCTTTGTATTGTCACATCTATATATGCAATTACAAAATAGTAGGAACACTTACTTTGCAAGGGAATGACGCAAATCTTTATTGTTTGCAAAAGCAAAAGTCTACTAAAGCAACCAAAAACAAGTAATTGCCCTAATAAGTTCTGTATTGAAATTAGTATTTGGGAGAAGTTTTTCATTGTTAACATTATTCACTAGATAAAATTTGTAGTTAGTCTTGTAACACTATCATTTATTATCATTATGATATATATACACAAACCCCAGATCTCGCACAAGAACGAAATTTTTATTGGGTGTTATTGTTGTTGATATATATACACAAAAATATTGCCGATCAAGCTTATACTTATAAAACTTTCAATTCAGATCGTCATAATTAATTAGGTCAAAAAATTATTAAACATAGAATTGAATATAATTAAATCATACTTGACATTTTAAATTTAAAATAAGCTAAATTGAATTCAAACTAATTTTTTTAAATATATTTACTATTTTATAAATATTTGCATAAACATTTTAATATTACAATTATCTATCAAATATCTACAAGGAATGAATTATGATGTTCTCACTTTCAGTTAACTTATCATATTCTCAAATTCTCTTCTAATTATTATTACTATAATCTATTTTCAGTCATTGGAGTGACTGCCATAGAAATAATATCTAATATGTTCTATACATATGGTGATTTACTAAAGTAAGCACCGATTCCATTTGATTTTGGATTATATGAAACTACTAGTAAATTAATAACACGTAGCAAAATTTTAATGGGTCAGTGCATATGTTCAATTTGAAGAAGTTCAGTTCATATAAATCCAACAAAAGACAAGAAAATAGACAAAAGGAAAAGGTAGGATTAGTTCATGCTTCATTGTATGATGCAAGAAAAAAGCAAAGTTTTAGTACTGTTTCGTTGAGAAATAGAGAAAGAGAGAGATGCATGCTCCTTCGGTGTTCATGACTTGTCATGCATATCGGTTGCCAGTCATTCCCGGATTTAATTAGATTTTTGGATTATGTGTAGATCATAACTTTAAGAAATTAAAAAAATATAGAGATCTTTTGAGTTAGGGCGAATCTTGATGTAATGGTAAAGTTACTCATTTATCACTGGAACGTGTCGAGTTACAGAAATAGTTTATTTATAAAAAAATATAAGAAAAAGATTGCGTATAATTGATGTCCTTCACCCAACCATTACAAAGTAGGAAAACTGAGTTTGTTGTCGTTGTCGTTTTAGAAATCTTCGAGTTGAAACTTTACTCAAATATACACTTTTTTGGTAACATATAGAGAAAAAAAAAATTGAGTAGGAGCAAATATATAAATTAATTAATTATTAATGAAAATTTTTAGTAATTTTTTATTAAAATTAAACTTTTAATTACTATGATTTGGTTCCTAAAAAAATGTGAATATTAATTTCGATTAAATTTTGCTCTGAAATATCCTTGAGAAAGGTTACGATAAATCAAAGTGATACTAAGCTGAGTCAACAATTTTGAATAGGTTTGCTGCCACATAGCCTCACCATATAAAAAAGCACTAATACAATTCTTAAATCTCTCCAACCAAGAAATTCATTTATAAAGAGGTTATAAATATTTTTAACCATATATCACAAAATACTAATTAAGAATTAATTTGGTAATTAAGAAATTTTTTTCCTTTTTTTCTTTAACTGTATTACTATATTTATTGTTAATTGTTAAAAATTTAAATTATATGTATGTACATTCAGAGGACGAGCCTTGGAGCAACTGATAAGGTTGTTCCTTTGTAACTGAAAGGTCACGTGTTCGAATCACAAAAATATTCCAAAACAAAACTGTGTATAATTGATATTTTTCACCCAACCCTAATAAAGGGGGAAAGATAGGTTTGTTGTGGTTGTGGTTGGTTGGTATGTACATTCAACTTCTACTTAGCTCTCTTTATTTAAAATTTAATAAAAATTTTCAATTATTAAAAAAGGGTTTTTTTTCAAAGAGATAAGAAAAAAATATGAAATATAAAAATCTTTCCATAATCCCCTCTACTTTTCAAAGCCTTTAATCCTCACTTTATCCCTTCCATGACTTTCTCCTTTCTTCTTATTATATTATCATAATTTTAATTGTTTCTTCTTCATTGAAATTTGAAGTCTAAGGCAAGAAATTAAAAAGGAGCATCATTGAATTTCAAAACATAAAATCATAATCAGTTGGCTCAAGATTAGTCACTATCATTCAAGCTTTAACTTTTTGTAATTTCTATACATAGATAGTTCCCAAAGGCATTGGATCCTATCTTTTAGCCACTTTTTCTACTTTTGTTTCAATTTCAATTATATATACTTCCATTTCGATTAGAGAGAGCACAAGAACACGTAGTTGGTATATTTCTTTTTTTTTCTTTCAATCTTCAACTCTTTCTTCTAAATTCATTGCACCCTGTATATCATTGTCTCTTCCTGCTCCTTTTGACGAGGAAACTTGTCATTTAAAGTTAGTTATAATCCAAATTGCTTTATAAAATGCATAAATAATTAATTAAATAACACAACCTTGAAGAAACAAAATTTATTAATCCATATAGCCTTATAAAATGCATAAATTACTTAAATAATACAACTTTGAAGAAACACAATTTATTAATGCTATCTGCTTTATCATGTACCAGTTGTATTTAATGTTAATTACCTTTCTAATCTAGTTTACACTATATAACAAGGCTAGTGTAAAAGATCCAACAAATGGCATCAAATAAAAGGTATAATTTAGTGGTTGATAAGGCACAAAAATTTATTATATCCTATATTTTAATTAAGTTAAATATTTTTTTAATTCTCCTTATTTTTAGTATCATAAATATTTTATTTATATTTATAAATAAATCCTCTAGAGGCTTAATTAACCTGTTTTTGGTAGCAATAACATTTGATCGAGAATTAATCTATTTATTAAAGAAGCAAGTAATTAACTAGTTGAGAGCAACCTTATATATGAATATTTTTAGCGTAACTTTGTAATTTTAATGGGTGCAATATCCAATCTCTTTTATTGAATTTCATGGTCACACATCATATATAAATTTAAAACACTTGTAAGCATACACATGGAATGAGTATGGAGGAATGGCACACGCATGGACTAGTCATGGAGTGTTTATTTGGAAATGGAGCTTCTTCCTGAACAAGGGATGGCAGTGATGAGCTTTTCTTTTTAGAAAATCGAACACAAAGAATGGGTTTTAGATAAGAAATATTGGACTCCTTACATTGACGAGCGTAGACTACATGCAAAGTATCTATAATTTTTGTATTAATAATGACAAAAAAGCAAGCTTTCATAATTTCTAGATCTCTTACTCTACGTTTGGTTGTCGTGATTCATATACAGAAAATATAATATAACAAATGGAGGCAGAAAAAAAATAAAAATGAGAGACAATAGAGTATTTGGTGGCAATTAAAAAAACAAAACAAAATAACAGTGTGAATGACTAAAATACCCTTACAGTGTAATATGATTGAAAATATATAATTAATTGATTATTTTAAAATGAATGATGTGTATTATTATTTTTTAAAATTGAATCTATAAATAAGGAGTAAAAAATGTATTGCCTTAATATTTATAATAATAATAAAAATAATTAATAAAAATAATCAAATTAACAATAATAAGAATAAAAATAAGTA
>JANIMX020000078.1:1392597-1404149 GCA_024582655.2 Erythroxylum kunthianum
GTTTGACAACTTCTGAAGGGAGTTTTAAAATCAGTAAATTCTGTAATGAAATTTTCTAACTGAAACTTGTGATTTTGTATTATGGTGTACGCGTATGGTTTTAAGTTGGCATGCAATGCAATTGTTTCTGTTCTGTCTAGTTTAATTGTGTCACACTAAGCGAAAGCTTAGCACGGAGTGTTTTCTCCGTGCAGGTCAGGATCGCGGGAAGGACAAGGGAAAGGAGCTCGTAGGGATATCGTGATCTCAGAGGCTAGCAGCGTAGAGTCTTTATCTGTAAATTGTACTACATTAATTTTTGTTGTAATAGCCGGTAAGGCCCAACTGGTTGTAAATATTTGTATGTAGCCCACGGGCAATTTCTGTTACATTATTGTTCTGCTTCATGTTGTATCTGTTCTGTGGGACCCAACGCCCAAATTGTGAATGTTTAAGTTATTCCGCTGTGTGTGCATGTGCTCGACAGTTTGAGAGCGATCAAATTGCGCTTCTATAACTCCAAGAGAGTCTGTAAATGTGAGTGATCGAGTGCGATATCGGTAGCGAACCGGCATTCCCTTTCAGGGGGTATCGGGGAGTTACAAGTTTCGTGTTTCATATTTTTTTAGATTTCACTCATGTTGCAATAATGCTTTTTTGAAAAAATAATGGGTTAACTAAATTTAATCTTCTATATTTTAACTTTTTATTTAATTTTTATGTTTTAAAACTATTATTTATATTCTCTTAACATTATTTAATTATAATATACTTTTTTATTGTATTTCACTTTTATTCAATCTATTCATAATTTTAAAATGATGTCATATTAAAATTTAAATTTTTTAATATTACATCGATTTTAATAAAAAGATAAAAATTAAATAATACCATAAAAATAAGAGATACAAAAAACGACAACAACAAATCCAATTTTCCCGCTTTGGAAAGGTTGGGTGAGGTACATAAATTGTACGCAATCTTCTCATTGTATTTTTTACAAAGAGGTTGTTTCTGTGACTCGAAACCGTGACCTTTCAGTCACAAATAAGCAATTTTATCAGTTACTCTAAGGTTCACCCTTTACCATAAAAAAAAGATATGGAGAATAGACCTTGCATATAAATAAGAAACGTGTAATATCATGTATTAATGTATCTCTAAGCTCTAGTCTCTTTCAATATTATCCTTCTCAAATAATAGATTTTAAAATATGAGAAATAAAAGAGAGTGTTTAAACCAAAAATAATCATGGAAAATAGACCTTTTATCTAAAAAGCGACATGTAAGAGCACGTGTTAATGTATCTATAAGCTCTAGTCTCTTTCAACACTAATCTCAGTTTCAATTATCTCAAATGTCACGTAATAATCTCTTTCGACGTTAATTTCAATTTGAATTCTTCTAAAAATTAGAACAATGTAGAATTCATGCGAAATTACTTTATATATATACCGCTTTGTAAGGGTTGAGGGAGGGACGTCAATTATATACAACTTTTCCTTTATTTTTTACAAAGAGACTGCATTCGTGACCCGAACTCGTTACATTCCAATTATAAAGAAATAAATAAAAATATTTTTAAAATTTTATATTAGTTGCTACATCGATTACATGACTTTTTCTTTATGAAATTGGTTCTTGAACCGACCAAGGTCAAGAAATTAGATATTTATGACTGACTTTGCTCAAGGTACAATGAACCTCTCACCGACTCCCACTTTTCACCATTGTCACTATCTCTATTAGAATAGAGTGTTCTTTTCAACCATCTCGATCTAATTTCAATAACGAAATATTTTTTAGGTTTATTTATATCTTATTAATTGACATTTACTTTCTGAAATTCAGATATGCTAAGTTTATAAATTCGAATTATTAAAAAATTCAATCGGTTCAACTGGTTCTCCCGGAAAAATTTTGAATTATCCAAATTTTTGGTTTAATTTATTTTAATAATTTTCAATCAATTTATTAATTCATCAGTTAATTTTCGTAAATTAACAAGTTCGTATAAACCAAAATAAATCAATTAATTTTCTTTTAATAATCTCTTTTTTCAATTAAACTTCAAATTCTTAAATAAGTAAAGACAATTTCTTTCGACTATATTTCAAATTCTTTAATTTTATTTAATTTTTATCCAATTTTATGACGGTCTAATACTGGTTGAACCTTTTAAACCTTAAACTTCTTATCTTATCGGTTTAACTTTCGGTCCGGTTTTTAAAACATTGATAAATTCTTTTTAAAAAAACCAAAGAGATTCTTTTAGTTATGTTTTTAATTAATTTTCTATTTTAAAAAAGGAAATTCTTACAAAGCTATAAAATTCCGGGTCTAGTGCATTTAGATTTCCAACAAAAACTACTTTTAATATTAAAATATAAAAATAATTTTTGAATTTCCTAAATAAAAATTATACATAAAAGTCAAAGACAAAAGGGGAGTTGATATTTTTTTTTTTTTCAAAAACAAAAGGGGATATAAGAATTCATGTCTGGTCAATCCCACCTAGCAAGCCAAATTCATGGTTCCCAACAAAGACATCATTTGGCTGCTCCCACTTTGTGGGACAAGCAAATCTATGATATTTGTTCTTTCTGTTGTAAAAGAGAAGATGTTTACCTTAAGATTTGAAGGTTTTGAATAGCAGATTCCAAACTAATGTTGGGTTTGGTTGTATCGTACTCGTTGCCACTTTTATCCATTAACAATAAAATATATGAATTAAAAAATTGGATTTTCTTTTATAATCTAGTTCCATTTTACATCTTAATTTCTAGTTTGGTCTTTACCTCTTATGTACATGTTTTTAGTATAAATAATTATGAGTATATCATCCATAAAATTAATTTAGTTAAATTTTTAGTTTATATATAAAGAAATTCCTAATTTTAATAGAATTTATAATTAATATAATTTAAAGAAACTTATATGTGAAGTTAATATTTTTTTTATCTTTTTGTTTCAAAGTATTGTTTACATATAACCAAAATAATGTCAGCTTCAATAAAGAATTACAAATAATTATGGAATATTGCCAAATTATAATTGCATTTTTCACAATTATCAATTTAAAACTTTTTCAATCCAATCCAAATTAAGAAATGAGATATAATGATACGATTTCCACATCAGATACACACATAAGTATGAATTGGTACTTAAGTTGGGATCAAACCTCTACTCGTAAGCTAACTTTTATGGTGGAGTTAAGGTCTTGAGTTGAGTACCTATCATTGATACAGAGTTCGTGCGTAGCGGAAAATGGCTACTTGATGCTTAATAACCAATTCACACTTATATGTGTATCCAATGTCGGAATCGTATCATATACTCATTTCATTGAAACTTTTTACAATGAAAATAAGAAACAGTTAAAACATAGACTCATCCTAACAGGTTCACTCATCTGTTTTATGTGGGAAACATCATCGTTAAATCACTTTGGTTGGTGAGACCACGAACCCTACCAGATGTGGCAAAGCTATACATTTCAGGACAATGATTCTGAAACTGGTTAAGGATACTTCACCAAATCTTTTCATTAGTTCGAGTGACTGCTCACCAACTAACACGAATTTGACATTCTCATTAAAGCTTTTACACTCTTGATTCATTACTAACTTGAGGGTCGAAATGCCTTCTGTTATAACTTGAGCGTCGGAATATCGAACAAGTGATCTAGGGTTTATGTAGTAGATCATACATATCAAGAAATATGAAGGCTCGTGACTTCTTAATACATAACATACAAAGAAACACACACACTAAACACAGAAAAAAAATGGCCAAGTTTAAACACAACTTGCAGGAGCTATATCAGGCAACTTAGATGGAGCAAAAGCCAGAAAAGCAAGCGAGCTCATCATCAGAACCGGGACAAAGAGGAGGACTAACGGCGGTGGTGGCAGAGGAGGCAAGACTAAGGGGAGGAGCAGCACGAAAATGGAAACTAAAACCATAGTCATGAGTGACACCAATCTAAAGTACTTGATCAACATCAAAACTTCTTCCCCAGAACATGATCAGATCATAAATCGATCTTGTGATCATCAAAGCAAAAGGGTTGGAATAAAATTTGTGCTTGCACAAGCAGAGAGATAGAGATGGAGAAAGAGAGGTGTTCTTGTTACTGAATTGAGACTCTGAAGAAACGATTAAAGAAGACGGTGTTTAAAAAGAAAAGATAAAGAGTGATAGACAATTCTTGTGGTCCTATAATTGTCTAGGGGGACGTTTCTAGTCATGGTTGTTAGTAATATACCCCACTCCGATTACCTTATTCAACAAACTAGGCATAATAATTAAATATCAATATACTAATAGTGATATAAATTCAATAACAATTATTAAAATCCCAAGAAGATGGATTTGAATTTAGCCATTTTCACGTTCAATTCCATCTAGAAGCTCATTATGTTGGTAAAAGTAGTGAACTAATTAGTTAGGCTTAGCTCTTAAGTTTGTCTCTAATTAGGATGCTTAATTATGGTTAACAAATGAAAGTATTGTCACAATTTAATGAAAAATATTTTAATGAATGAATTCAATCTAAAATTGTATAATTAGATATAAGATTGAAGGGCTTAATATATCTAGTTCAAATCAATTAAAACTTTTTTGCTCAAGTAAATCTAAACTTCAAAATAAATTGCATATATGTGAACTAATCAAATCTTGTGTATAAGGTTATAATTATAAATTCTCTAGTTATAAAAGGAACAAAAAAGATATAACTATTATATGTAGTTTAAAAATATTTCAAAATTTTAAATTTTGAAAATAAAAAAATCTTTTTAATATTATATGTGAACTAATCAAATGTTACTGATAACTTAACTCATAAAAATGATCCAAACTATTCAAATTCGAGTTAAATTAATAATTTAAGATAATTATAATAAATTATTAATTTAAATCAAGTTTAGTTATTTCAATTTAAGTTTAAGAGTTATGTTAGATCGTCATATAAAGACTATTTAACAAGTCTATATGCAATGTTTATGTCGTCTATATTTTATCATTATTTCTTAACTGAAATTTTAAAGAATGAGTTTTTATGACAAATTAAAAATTACAAGGCATTTTAATTAAAAAAGATAAAAATTCTAAAACTTACAACTTCCTTTTTCTTTATTTCTTGTTCTCCTGCTTCTTTAGGGCTTCAAGAACAAGGAGTGTTCTTGGTTCATGCCCTTTAGGAAGAAGAATGTCGTTGTCATCCTAACCCTAAAAAGCTTAAAACTTTTGAAGCCATCAAATGAGAACGAGTCGCTATATCTGAAGATCAATGCACATACACAAAACAACAAAAAAACATAATCGAGAGTACCTCATGTTCGTTATGCAATGCATGTCATTATTCTCTATTTGGTTGCATCACCATTGGAGAAAGGAAAAGGCTATGGCTAGCTAGACCATCAAAAGGGTAAGAATAAATATCAGAGGGCAAGCATTTGCTATCCTCATAAACAGTTGGTAGGGCCACAAAATATCATTCTTTCTGGTACTCATCAACTTGATGCTGCAATGCATATACATAAAGAGCTGGATTCAGTGAACTTCATTATCTCCGCCTCTCACTTCCATTGGAAAAAAAAGACTTGCAATGAACACAATAATTTTTAGAGTAAAAGATGCAAATTTTGTTTCATTTATTTTAAAAATAATTATTGATATTAAAAATTATGAAAAGGAGATTTTTGTTAAGTAAATATAAAATTATTGTAACAGAATATATTTGTATTAAAATTTTTGTTAAAATAATTCAACAAAAATTTAATACTTTTCTAAAGATATATTTTTGTGTTAAAGACTCTTAGAATTTGGGCTAGGGCTAGCTCAATCTCAAAAGTTAGCTTATAAGGTAAATGTTGGTCCTTATTTATAAGCGCTCTTTAGGTCATATCTCTATCTAATATGAGACTCTAACACACCCCCTCACGCTCAGAACTGGTCATCTAAAGCGTAAAATTTGCAGGATTGGCCATCTGTGAGTGACCCAACAAATTTAAAATAAGCTCTAATACCATGTTAGAATTTAGGTTAGGGCTTAACTCAAATCCAAAAACTAGCTTATAAAGTGAGAATTGTCCCTTATTTATGAGCATTCTTTAAGCTATATCTCTATCTAATACGAGACTCCATCAAACACTCAAAATTTGTTTTGGATGGATGTCTTTTTAAAAATATATATTTAAAATCTGGACTATCCTCGTTACTAAGGAACAAAATGGTACTAAATTTCATTATCAACTAAAATTTATAGTTTGTACTCACAAGAGCAGTGATGATCAGAAAAAGAAGTTTATATAAATAATTAGTGTAATACATCCATATATATATATATATATATATATATAATGTAAACCCCACATGATCATCTGTGCCTGTCAGGTTGTTTACGGTTGCTTTCGATCCCAACAGTTACATAAATTATGTCTAAATAGGACCCATAGTCACTGCTACGTACTTCGAGTTGATGCATGACCTGTTTCTACACTGATACTCTGCATCTTTCCCCTTCAGGGTGGACTGAAAATATAGTTGATCGGAAGTGGATACATGTTGACTTTATTAGTATCAGTTGGTGCGAATCATGTTACTTTGCTTAAATCGTTAATCCTTCAGATAATCTTTCTTAAACACGTAATTTACAAGCTTATTTTGAAAAATAATATTTATAAATACTCGATAAAATTAGGTAACTAAGAAGAGGATTAAGTAAAAGATAAGCGCACGTTTCTATAAATAAAAGAAATCATCTTTTCTTATGATTTAAGAAACTTTAGAAAAATTCTCAAACTTTAAAATTTTAAAAAAAATCTTTACAATTTTCAATTTTCAATTTTTTTCTGAAAATTTATTATGATAAACTTTGGTTAAAAATAACGATAAAATACAAACGGTATGAACATGATACGTAGACTAATTAAATGTTACTAACATGATAACCTAACTTAGCTTTTAATGACTCAAATCAATTAAACTCGATTTAAATTAGTAATTTAAGATAATTATAATAAATTATTAATTTAATTATTTTAGTTCAAATTTAAGATCTAAATTGAATTATCATGTAAAAAGTATTTGATTGGTTTATGTATAATTTCCAGTTTTCATGTCGCATGTGTTTTTTCAGTATTTTTTTTAGAAAATTGAAAAATATAAAGTGTGGTTTTTCAAAAATTTTAAAGATTAAGTGATTTTTATATAATAAAAAATTAAACTACAAAGAACTCTATGTCTTCTACTCAGAATTTTAATACAAAATGCACTAAGTTAGTTAGATTGAACCAACTTCAAATAGTAACATATTCAAATAATAGAAAGAGAATGGTAATTAATAAAAATAGGAAAATACCAAAACTGAACATTGTAAAAAATAGATTTTTTAAAGTTGTATGCCTCTCTTTTTTTTCCAAAAGTTGCCATTATTAGACATCAAAGAAAGAATGGAACTTCAAGAAAATGCAGAAGCACATGTGGGTTCTGATGGATGACTGCTTGGACGGTTCATTTTTTCTTTATATGATACTATGGGACATGGAATATGATGTCTAAGCTTTTCTCGAAGCCGAGTGTTGGGGGATTTGCTTTATCGTACAGAAACAACCAAATCGATACAAGACAAATAATGTTATACACTAGCATGTTCCTCTTGGTCCCTAGACTCCATTATCCATCTTTTTAAGGAAGATTTGTGGGGTTCAGAAGAAGATATATATAGATATATCTGGGGATGTACTAAATCTAATATTATTATTTTTGGGGGTACATTGTATAGAATTTCTTACACGTGTTATTATTCAGTGGATGATGTGCAAGTAGTTGTAATAAATTGGACACTGAAAGTTAAAACAGGAAGGTACGATTCAATACATGCACCTAATGATATTCTAAGGTAGGTAGCTAACTTCAAAATATCTTCCCAACACGTATAAACTGAAAGGAACTTCAAAGAAAGCAAACAAGATATATATTTAATCAGAACGTGAAGTGTAGAACTTTGACAATTACAATTTTTGAGTTCATGGACATTAACAGTACCTTAGTCCAAAGAGAATGACATAAGAATAAGTGATAAAACTGACCCTAGTGATTACGAAAACTAATAATTCTAAGATTAGGATTGTAACAAATTTCTTGATTTAAGTCACATCAACAAATAATTTATAATTTAAATATATATTTTAGATTCGAATCATCTCTTAATTTATTAAGTGATTTGTTTGTTGCGTGTAAAATTTAGTTGCTATATCAATTGCTTAGGAAACAAACTCAATTTTTTTGCTTTATAAGAGTCGGATGAGAGACATCGATTATACGCAATCTTTTTCTTATATTTTTTATAAAGTTGTTATTTCCGCGAATTTCTATTTTTGCACGTTCTTAAAAATTAAGTCACGAATCATGCAGTGAAGCATGCAGTGTATGTGCAATATAGAGTATGATTCATATATTTGGAAGCATGCAGTGAATGATTGTTTCACGACCAAAGCAAGTAAAGAACAACAATCTTCCCATCTATTTGATGTTCTATGGGTAGCCATGTTATGGAGAGATTTTTTATCCTCCAGAGTCGTGTTCACAATCTGACTCGCTCTTAAAGGTAAACTTAAGACAATTGATAGGTTAAAGTGTTTCAACTATTCCATTAACTGGTGTTGTCTGTGCATGAATGATGAAGAATCTATGAAATATTAGTTTTTTCAATGCTCTTATAGTTTATGTATATGGGATGACCTGTGTATATGTTGTCTGGTTAGTTCAAGGCTTGAAACGTTGAAACCTGCCTCACTGGCCACTATTAACTTCAAAAGTACTTTGGCTATGAAATGTTTTTGGATTGCCTTAACCTCTATAGTTATGGCTATATGGGATGAGAGAAACCGAAGGATATTCCAAGATCGATTATTAGCATAAGATAAATTCTATATAAATTTGTAGAGCAGCATCTGAACGCAGATCAGTGTACAATTACGTAACCAAGAGTGGAGAAGCACCCAAACGAAGTACTTAACTAGATTTTGGAATCTGTGATATTAGAACTATCTAATAGACATTCTTTCATTATTCATTACTCTGGGTTTATCCCGTGCACATGTACTTTGAGTTAACTAATTTGTACATAATTTTGCAAGTTTGCAAGGCTTAACTTATATATCTATATATACCTTTAACTTCTTAAAAAAAATTTAAGTCACGAATCTAGTACCTGTGTCCTGCTTTAATACTAACGCGATTTGCTTCTGATTTAGAAATCTCTCTGAATAATATGAGATCGGCACTATTAAAAATGCCCTCTTAAAATTTATTGTCACTCCTCATAAATTCGCAGTTTAAAATCGGAAGAATATATGTTACTCAATAATGAAATAAATCATAAGAGGAAAAACAGGAAATTACTGTTTCTAATCAACACTTTAGTAACATCTAAAGAAGCTATATCGTAGTGTAATTAGTATCTTCAGTAGAAAAAAATTGCAGAACCATGTATACATATAGTTATATATATATATAACAATTAAACTCTTCAAGAAATTTCTGATGCCTTTTTTCTCATCCTGACTTGATGTCTGATTTTTGTATAAGGGAAAGGTTACTTCGATCGACAAGAGGTGGATGCCATGTCAGGCAAATTAGACGTAGTCAAAGCCGAGAAAACGAGAAGGCTCATGATCAACACCGGAACAAAAAGCAACGCCAATGGTGGCGGCGGTAACGGTGACGGCAAAACCAAAGGCAAAACCAGAAGAAAGACAGTGACTACGACCATGACCATGAAGGATCTCAAGGGAAAGATCTTGAACCTCAAGCTTAACCTAAACCAGTTGTTTTTCATTGGAAGTTCCCACTCACAAAAACCTTGTCAGTGAAGTTCATGCGTTGAACTTGAGTTCGATCACTCTTTACTAGGCATGTATAGGGAATTAGGGTTGGTGAGATTCGTAGAAATAGAGAGGAAAACAGCAGAAGAAGATGGTGAGAAAGTGTTGAGACGTGAAGGAGTTGTAGAGAGATTCAAGGGGTTTAAGGAATGAGTAAAGGGTACGTGTAGAAGAAACTTGTGAAGAATCGCTTGGTCCAGTGGTAGTTAGGATATTGTCTCACTTCATATGTCTTGATTCAACTAACCTTTCATCTATCAAAGAAATTTAGGAATCTTCCTAGGCCATGACTGCTTTTTATTATTATTGTTAAGGCCAAATCTTTTAGCAAAATTTTTATATAAAAACAGTAATTCAGATTCTATTACCTATCTTTAGTTTCGTCATTTTAAGTTTATGTTAAAGAAATGATTGGAAGTATAAGCATTGTGAAGAGAGTTGTAACTCTTGTGAATCTTGAAAAATGAAGATGTTTTGAAGTTTAAAAATGTCATTTAAATTGAATTTATTATTTATTAATTTTTTTTAAAAAGCAATTAATAAATTCATTCAAAAGGTCAAATTACAATGTATATCAAGTTATTATATTTTCAGTAATTGGAGCTCATAACATATTAAGGAAGCATCAACATAGAATATTCAGCAATAACAATGCCTATATGCTCAGTTACACTTTAATATGATTGCAAATGAGTTGTTGAGCCAAAATTGCTTCTAACTATATTCTTTGTACTCTTCAACTTTGTCAAAAAATTTGGTATTTCTTATTCTCCAAATATAATGCACCAGTATAACAAAACCGGTTTTGAAAACACCTCTATCCTCTATACTGGTTAATTTCAATTTGTTAACTCAAGCTAAGCAATTCATCCAGACAAGATTTTTGTCTAGCAGTCTAAAGATGTTGCAAAAAGCACTCCATAATTGTCTAATATAATGACACTCAGAAGAATATGTGGTCTAATGTTTCAGTTTCACTAGAACACAAAGGACAATTCGTATTTAAGATTTGAACTTATCAAATAATTTATCCTAAATTCGTTATTTACAAATTATTATGTGTACTCGAACAGTTTATATTATCCTATCAACATAGTAATGAATAAGTGTGATATTGTAATATATCAAACCAAAGTAAGGTTTTACTATGTTTAAGACTAACTTAAACTTCATTTCACTAAGATCAAATTTCTATTAAATTAAAAGTTCGACTATACTTGAAGTGATACTTACATTGTGATAGTAAACTTAGGTTAGAAAGTAAGCTACCAACTTTAAACCTTTCTTATGCTGCTATTTTTTTTTTATTACATGTATTACATTCCATTTAATAAAGAAAGGTTTATGACTATTGATATACTTTTATATCAATAGTTATAATGATAGATAAGGTTTTTGGTGTCAACCTAGTTGGGATGATTTGTCTCATTGTGATACCTCTGCATACCTTAATCCTTTATCAAAAAAAGATATACCTTTATATCTACCTTAATTTTAACTTTTTGAAAAAGGGCTTTGAAGGAGATGGATTGTAACGCCCTAATACCCCCTGGGAAGATACCAGGGCGTCACAACACACAGATGCACTCACTCAGTCAATTGCAGTTACAGCAGAAAATAAACAATAGTAACATACATGCAGCGGAAATATTAATACAAACAGAAGTGGTCGAGCCA
>JANIMX020000078.1:1437872-1452042 GCA_024582655.2 Erythroxylum kunthianum
CCATAAGTGGGAAGGCCCCTTGTTCCACTAAAATGTGTGGGTGCGACTTGTCCAAAGGGTACATTTGGGCTTATATGGATAAGTCAGCCAAGTGTGTGGGTGCAACTTGGGCTTATGAGGGCCTGGGTCGTAATACAATACTAGTTGGTACAATATATCTCGAGATAATTGGGTCAAATACAGATTTATTTACCACATGTCACAGGTAACAATATCCAACACAGATATAAACTAGTTCCATAAATATCAAATAAGTGAACCTTGTTTCCTAGCTTGAATTTATTTCTTTTTTCCATAGTGTAAGACCAAAATTTCTTCTCATGAATAAGCAAGTTAAGCCATAATCTCATTGAATTAATGAAGGTCTAGCATACCATCAAAATACTCTTGACGAAATGAATGAAACAGAAACCATAACTTGAAAAATGACCAAAGACATAAATAAAGCGCATAGGAAAAGACCTTGGAATCCGCAAACTGTAGTGCTTCCCGTATTTTGCATGTAGGTAAACTGAACGATCGGCACATAAAAATGCAAGCTTTGAATAGTCATCATCCAGGATCTAGACAACAACAACAACAACAACAAAAAGTTGAAGAGAAATAGCTTCACTAACTTAAAATCTCAACCGAACACTTGGTAGCCCTTCAATCTAAACTAAGAAGCTATAATCACTTCATTGTAGCAATTCCCCTCTTTTATCTTCTCCTTACGACCTTCTGCGTAGTAATCATGAAATCTTCCATGTAACCAGTGTGTGTAGACCCTCTATTTTATTATAAGTGTTCATAAATAACGAATAACATCAAGGATTAATCCATGAAACCATGACTAATCAATTTTATTGCGCGAGCATACCTTAAAATCAATAATCTCAGAATCCAAGTGTCTTTCGAACTTCAACGACAATTCTCTTAGCTCATAAACTTTAATTTGAGGTGGGTATATTCCTGCATTATAGTACAAAGTGCAAATACAAATATGACAACTCCGCTCAATTTAGATACTGCATCTTTTAACTTTCTTTCCACAAGGTGAAACAACAAAAATATAAAGTAAACACAAAAGCACCTGATGCAATGAGATACTCTCCATCAGGAGTAGCTTGGATTTTGGTCGTAGCAGTTTCAAACCATAAATCCTGAATCAACTCTACCCTCTGCTGATAGCCTAATCATGACAACAGGGCGAGATGAAAACACCAATAGAAAGAGTACAAAAACCTTATTCATACATGCAGCAGTAAACAACTATGGTGGCAAACAAAAATTCAGGTCCACAAAAAAAATCTATAAGCAAAATGATTAAACAGTTCACTTACGAATGATCACTTCACATAGTCCAAAAAACCATTAAGACTTGATAAACACCCTCATCACACCAAATCCCCACTTTCCCCTTCCTATTCAGTTTAAAATTCAATGAAATACTGCAAATACCACAGCTCCAGAAAATCAATTTAACCATCCACCAGAAACTTGCACAGCACAGATATTCTCCATACATTCTTAATAGCTAGGACTCGGTAATTCCATAAACTTAATACTAAAATAGCTAAAGGGTTACGGTGATTTTCACATGAGTATAATTAAACCAGAGTTTAAGCTAGGGTTAGCCCAAAAGACAACTCTTTTCTTACGCGCAACAAGTAATCATCGAAGACAAATCATTACTTTTGTCCTTGCGAAGAGCTCGCTGCTTCTTTGGTGCAAGCCACGTGGCCAGAGAGCGGTGCTGGGAGGAAACTGTGTATATCTTCACTCCGTTAATGGAGGTCGACTTCAAGCTCCCACCATGCATCGCCATATCTTTTTTCTCTTTTTCTCAACTTGAGAATTTACTTTCTCGGGAAGCAAACAATAACACCCTGCTCTTCTCCTTCCTTACAATGCCCAGCTTATTTGCCGCCGTCGTTGGCCTGAAGGAACCCGCAAAGGGTTGGCGGCACGAGTGTCGGTTTTTTAAGTTACAAGGGGTTGTTTGGTCACATGAACAAGAAAATATCAATTTTGTTGAGATGTGTCATTATTTTTTAACTATATTATGCTATTATCTTCCATTTATATAACACAAATCCAATCATAAATGTATATTTTTATAATATTTGTAAATAAAATTAGACCCTTAATTTAGAAAATAAATAATATCTACCAAAAGAATTTAAACTAATATTAAATAAAAATAAAAGGAATAAATTCTAAAACTTCACACATATTATTACTCTTTATGTTTTTAGAAAATATATTTTTCATTTCATTTCATTTCAGTAAAAATTGTTATATTATGTTAATTTTCTATTTATGTTTATTTATATTAAATTTTAAATTTTAATGTCAAAAATTCTATATATAACTACATACTATTTATGTGAATAATTAAACATAAAAATCAGTTATTTAAATCACAAAAATAATAATTAAATAATTATAATTTAAATAAAAAGATTAATTACATTAAAATATAATCAAAATCATGGATTTAAATAATGAAAGTTAAATTTTATTTGGAAAGATTTTTTATTATATTTAGTTAGTTTTTTATTGATAATTTATAATAACATCATATTAGTACTACGAATACGAAAATTTTAATAAAATGAAACAGAAAAGAAGTGATTGATAACTAAAATAAATGATAATTAATTGTGACTTCTATAAACATACTCCGTTGCTAGATTTAACTTTCATTTCATAGCACCAGTAGCAGCAGCGAGTTGCTTCTTGAGGTTGAGATTCTCGATTCCACAGGATACCAACTTATCCTTGAGCTTTCTTGATGCCTCTTCAAACCTTCTGTTCATAAGATCCATCTCCTCCATGGCTTCCTTGTGTCTGAATCGAAAAGCATCCAACTTCGCCTGCGTCCCTCTCAGCCTCATCCTGAGTTTCACCTTTTCGTTCTTGTTCTTGTTCTCGTTCTCATCCTGTTATTAGATTCGGAGATTTTGATCGTCAAGAAGAACGTTGAGCAGTATGTATGCATTTCTGCGTTAATCGGAATTTAGTTTTGGAGGCAGCCCAGCAAATCCGATTTGAACCACGTTTTTAAAGGTGCTTCTATGATGAAATTTTGGTTAATGGAGAAGAAAAACTCGAGCTTTTAGCAGCCGGACTGGAGCATGTAGTTGAAGGTGTATACAAGTTTGCATGTTTAAGGGTAATGGCAAAAAGGAATGTACATGATCATGTTTCTTCATCTGTAATGCATTAGTTCTTTGAATGGAGAGTAAAGAGATGAAGGAACTCACATTCTGCACTTTGGCTTCCATGCTAGATAGTCTGCTATTCAGTTCCTCAACTTGTGCTTTTGCGCCGATTAACTGTAAAAAAAAAAGGTACATTTCTATCATGTCAAAACGATTTTTAACAACAAATTGTATAATTAAAAATGAAAAAGAGAGTTTAAGTTAATCTAATTTAAAGTCACTCAATTTAATTTAAAATTAATTAATTTTATATTCAAATTTAAAGTATTTAAATTCAATTAAACTTCAAGTTTTTAATCTGATTTAATAATTTTTTTCAAGTATAGTCGAACCTGATAAATCAATGCGTTACCGCTATTAGGGGTAGTGCATATGCACCAGTAAATTTATGATAACCCACCTTGTCATCGTAATGTATGCTAATGAATTCTGCTTCAGCGGCGCTTCTCCTGTACTCTTCTATTTGCACCATCAACTTGTCCCTTTCCTCCGTTATGTTGATTAGCTTGTTTTGCAGATTCTGCTGAAAAATATGGTCATTTAGCAAAGGGAATAATCAATTTTCTTCAACGCTCTGAATCAAATTACTTCAGCAAAAAAAAAAAAGGTGGAAGCTGAAGTTTTATAGTTTTAAGCAAATAGCAAAGTAGGCATGAAAATAAGAAAACAAAACCTGCATGTCAGCCTCAAGCTCTAATCCTGTATCAGAGTCTTTAACTAGAGTCAACAAGTAGTCTCGCTCTTTCTTGATGGTAGTGATCTCCATCTCAAGCTCATCGACTTTCTCACAAGCACAACGGAGCTCTGCTGTAAGCCTATCAAACTGATGGAGGAAAAGAAAGGTATTAGTTAATCAAACATAAGGTCATGGCCCAAATCGTTATTGTTATCTTAAAACAATATTGTTTTAAATTAAACCGTTTAAATTGATCTAATTTTTTCAAATTTAAGTCCGACTTAAAAATTCTATTAATTTAAATTTTTATTCATCAATTTAAGTCGGACTCGCTTGTCATCCCTAATTAAATGTTTTTTAATATAATCGAAAAAGGAACTAATAAATATGCTGATAGATCTTGCCTCTTGAGAATGTTTGCTCTCTACATCATCATCTCTTTTCAGGTCACAACTCGGCTGATCAGTCTCTACTAGCTTCTCTATACTGGTAAATTAACACAAACAAAAGGAAGATAACTCAGAGCTAAAAGGAAGGACAGATGTCCAATAGTGACGCCAGATGTTGAAAGCAAGGCAAGTAATAGACGAGAAGTTGCTCATTTGTCATGACTCAAATTGGGAGGGGCATACAACATAGATGTTTCCTTAACAGCATTTCAAGTAAGTTATATATGAATGGGGGTGAGATGAAGGAAGCCTGAATTTTCCAATCGACCAAAATAAAACTAAATAATTAAACTTGTAATAATAATAATATTTCTAAAATAATGTTGTATACTAATGAATAGTTTAAAGAATAAAAGAAATTTAAAAATTATTAAGCAATAATCATGAAAATCACCAAAATGATGACTTGTTAACTTTTTTCCTATCAAGTAATATGCATATATTTTCCTTATATTTGATATACAGGAATAATTTTAACAAATATTAATTATATTATGTAATTGGTTCCATGATATATAACTGCATCTTTAGGTATATAAGAATTGATCACCAACCTGGATTTTTTTTCCTGACTTGTATTTTCTTCATGACACAGTAATTTTTCCTTGAGGGTTTCACATTCTTGCCTGCAAGATTCCAAGTCACTTCTTACCTGAAAATGAAATTACCCAAGCAAGAGCATAAAGAACCACTGTCAGTTATGTTCCAATAAATCTTGAAAGCTGATACAGACATGTCTGTCAAATTCAGAAACGAAGTGCTTGCGCTCATTGATGTCAAAATTGTGTTACAGTTTTTCAGTATGTGAATGCAACCAAAATTTCCAACAAACATTAAACAAGAAACTTTTTCTTATCAAAGATTATTTGAAGTAGTCGAACAGGGGAATAGTATCGTCTATTTGGGCTTACCTCTGAAAGTTTTTTCGATAGGGCCGTTATATCTGCGTTGTGCAACTTTGCCTGCTCCTCTATGGCTTCAATTGAAGCTTTCTCCTTAGCAAACCATATGGCCTTCTCTTCCTCCATTTCCAAAAGTGAATCAGAGAGTTGCTACAAAATCATCAACAGTCTCATAACCAATTTTAGGAATAAACGTTGAAGATGATTCAAAGAAGAAAATTCTCAGCAGTAAAAGATCTATCTCTTATGCTACCATTGCTAGCTCTTCCTTTTGCTCCTCCAACAATTTAATCCTACTTTCCATGTTTTTCTCATTGCATGCAGATTCTTCCAGCTGAAGTCCCTGAACAGGAGAGAAGGACGATGATATTTAATGTCAAACATTGGAAAACATATGCCACAAGAACCACGGGAGATGTAAATAGAAAAGTAAGGGGAAACTTACAAGGCGTGAAATCTCTCCCTGCAACAAATTCAGTTCAGCACTTGACAATTTCAACTTTTCTGTCACTGCTTCCAAATCTGAACTTAAAGTTTCATTTCTCAATATAGCTTCTTCCTTTTCTTTCTGTGCAATTACAACTTCCTCTTCCAGAGAAGCAATAGTTGTTTCCATCTCAAATGCAAGCACCTCCAGCATTTTGTAGTCTTCCTAAGAAGTACAAAGTTCATAATGAATGAAGAAATGAAAAGAAAATAGATGAAGCCATCTACACATTGAAAGTGGACACGGGCACCCTAGGAAAAAATCTTAATAACCTTTAGCTAGAGCCATATCCATCCTCCAGGTTGGAGGCAAAGAAACTATGAAATGGCAATGCAAAATGTAATAGTAATCCAAGCATCAGCGCACTGATGTTAACACAATTCTGGAAAATGGCATTATCTCCTTCAAAGATGATGATAGATGTTTGATGACATCATAAAAAATGGCCATGATTTTTTATTCAAAGCTTAAAAGTTGAATGCCAGAATGCAGACGATCAATGTCATCGATAACAAGTAGATTCACAAAGATTATGTTAGTGTAATATCATAGTGCTCCCCATATTTAAAAGAGAGACTTTTGGAAAGGACACTTGGGTCAAGCATGAACATAAAATACGGAAAATTCACTTTCTTGAGCATTCACATTTAAACATATGAACAACAATGACTGCCGAAGTTAATGGCAGATTGCATCAAGCAATCACCTGCATTGTCTGCTCGAGTGAAGATGAAATCTTTGCCTTTTTAGGATCAAGCACTTTTGAACTCCTCTCGACAACTGAATCGCGCCTTCTACCAGCAATTGATTCCCGTTTGCTAATATCACGCTCAAGAAGTGTCTTCTGGCCATGCAATCTTTTGACCTCCCTTTCAGCAGCTGCTTTCTCACCCTACAAATAACAGAATTATATGGACGGATGACAACTTAATTTTGGAAACCGTTATTTTATGCAGCAAAACTAATGAGTATAACAAAACCTCAAGTTTGGTTTTGTCCTGAACAGCATTCCTAAGCTTGAACTCGGTCTCTTTCAACTTCACTTTAGTTTTCTCAAGATCTTTCCTCAAATTTTCCTTTTCTTTGGCCAAGGAACACGATGTTAAACACGATATCTCCCTTTCCATAGCTTCAATTTGTGATAATAACTCTTCCTTCTCCAAATCCTGTTGCATTCCAAGTTCCTGCAGCAATTGAACAAGTAGAGAATGGCATCGCCAAACTATTAGCTCACTGATAACTTTGTGCATCAAAATAATGTTTTTTCTAAGTCAACTAATTGATGCCTTTATGGTAAAATCCAGTCCAACAAAAAGGGTGCGTACCCTCAGGGAATCTTCATATTTTTTAGCATCATCTCCAAGTTCTTGTATCTGCTTCTGAAAATCAATTGCTTGATTGTACAAAAGAAGCTGCATTTGAGAATACGGACAATGTATCACATTCTAGAAAACAATAGTCCGTACATTCAGTAATCTTTCACAGAAAAAATCAAAATGAGCCAAAGACTGCACCTTCTCATTCTCAATCTCAGCAATTTTCTGGTTAGTACAGCAAACTAACTTTTCATAATTACTGAATACCAGCTTTTCTTCATAAGAGGTCTGGGAAATTGAGGCCTTCAAGTCCTGCATTACACCTCATAACAGTTAGTCTTGGAATGTTTACATATTCAAGTGTCATAGATTTGATGAAAGTATAACAATTATAGAGAATAATCATTTCAAAACAGTAGACTTCTGAAATGGAAAATCATTGAGTTTTCGAGAAGCACTCACCGCTAAGACATTACATATGGTGGAAAAGCTCAGGAAAACTTCATTCATAAGTGAGGACACACTACCAACAACTTCAAACGAGTTCTTGACTTCCAGTGCTATATCTTCGATCTCCACTGAAAACTATATCATTAAATCAACATCATCTCAAAATAAGGAAACAGAACTCAGATTCTTCAGACTGAGATATAGCTTTATGGACATTTATAGGTAAAGATAGAAGATTTGAGAGTAAGGTTGATGTCAGTATCCTCAGCGATGAAAAGAAAAGCAGTGGACACATACATCATTTCTTCTGGAAGATTCATCAGAAGCAAGTTGTTCTCGAGCAGCCCTAGCCTCTTCCCTTGCAATTTGCAACTCATCATGAAGCTGCAAAATGGAGGGAGGAAACCAAGCACAACTTTATAGCTCATTTTGACAAAATTTAGTGCTACTCCTAAGTGGAAGTGCAAGTAGAGGAAGCTGTAGGAGTATGCCAACATCCTAGAGTACACAGCAAATTCATCAACCATTGACAGAAACTTTACCTCGTCAAATTTCTCCCTTGCACATATACTTTGCTCAGTTGCAAGTTCAACAACACTATTTAGATTGTGCTGGCTTGAGGACTTCTCCATTTCTAATCTTTTAATCTGCAAAATACATGATAATATGAAGTTTTTAGATTGCATAAGAGGTCACAAACGGTAATAGATGCCGAACTAAAGGGTAGAATTTATAAAACCCAACACTAGAGAAGGACAACTGAAAACATAGATAATGAAGGTGATGAGGCTTAAGGGAGCAAATAAATGAAACAGAAACAAACCTTTTCTTGGAGTTGTTTTATCACAAGAATGGCTTCTGACTCCCGTACGTTTATATTTTTGTCCATATGGCAGATACTATCACAGCCATCATTTGTGGAACTACCATCATGTTTCATGCATTGGAACGAATCAATCTCAATCAAGTGTCTTGTCAAGCAATCAATATGTACCGCACTCATAGTTCTCTGAATAGAACAATGGACAAATAAAATCAGCAATATAAGTAATATGATATCTGGGAAAGATGATCCAGTAGGAACAGTACTAACCTGTGTTTCAAACTTTAAAAGCAACTCCTCATATTCTGCTTCCATTTCCAGCACTTCATGGTCGTCCACTGGAGAGTTTTTCTTCTTAGGTGGCACCTTTGTCCTATTTGTTACATGCAATAACGCACAAGGATTAGGTAAAAAAGCTTCTTCCAGTGGTGGACAGTTACGATCTTCCAGTGGTGGACAGTTGCGATCTTCCTGTGGATGGCAAAAGTCGTCTTGAGCGTCAGTTTCACTTAACAACTCTTCAAAAGGAAGAAGTGGTCCGACATCACGACTAGTCTTCATGGGATTTACAGTCGATGGCCTTGATACGATATTGAGATCCACCTAGAGAAGATACAATATTTTGAAGACTCATGTATCAGCTAGGAATGACAAATTCCTGTAAACAAGCATAAATGAGTGAGAATGGACTTTCCATAAAAGTAAAACAACCTCTTGAAGAGATTCCCTAGAAAGATTGCCTGGACACCATGTATCCCTCCTCTTTCCCTGCATTAGCAAACAATAAACATCATGAAGACGACATAGGTGGGTATTGCCTTGTGCTGGAAGTTACTTCCAAAAGAATACCAGATGGCGGTTATGTCACAGAGAGAACAATATGCAGCACAAGTGAAACACCGATAGCGTATGTGGTAAGAACATACTGCAGACAATCAATTTCTGACGCTATAAGTATTATAGCTGCTGAAACCAGAACAGCAGCACTGTCCTTTTTTCTTCCACCCCATGCATGTTGAAGATAGTTGTTACTTTGAATGTGTTTCAAATTTATCGTCTAGGGAAATTGATAAAATGATCTTTTTCATGCGTCAAGTATACAGAGTAAAATAATGGAAATTGTTAAAATTATTTTAAAAATTCTACCTTTCAACTGCACAACTAGAAAATGGATGATAAAGGGGAGAATAAGGAAAGTATATTTTGGTCGAAATTCCTGTAGCTAACTTTAGATTAAACAGGAAATTCTCTTCCAAATAGAAGCAATTTAGGATCTCGAGACCAACACCCCAGGTTATTATTCTTTTTGATTTAATAGGTGTTTCATAATGCTTACCACCACGGTACAAAATGACTTCAACTTCAGTAAGATTTCTTAAGATGTTTTCCGAAAAAGGAGTTGCATCAAAATAAAAAGGCAAACTATGTAAACCTTTTTCTGTTGATCACGATTCTCATCCCTGCCGGAGTACAATACCATTGAGCTCAGATTTTTTATTTTCTTGGCTTGCTCCTGGAGAACCTTCTCACGTTCAGCTTGGGCCCTCTTTTCTTCTTCCAATTCCAAAGTTATACGTTCCCTCTCCAGTTCAGACTGCAAACCAAGTCAACAAATTTTTCGAATACACATGCACCCCTTCGATAAATTCTTATTGAGAAAATCATTATTGACAAACCTGTAGTAATGTGTTCCGAAGGTTGAGAATCTCCTCTTCCAAATGCTCTGAATGGGAGCCCTTAACTCATCAAATAAACCACCAAATGATCCATTATAAAAGACAGATCAAAGAAGCACCAATAGATCATCCATTATAGTTGTGCCTCATTGTATATGAACCAACCTGTAATTTTGCTCGAAGCTCCTCTATTTCTTTCTTTTGTCTCTTTAACAGGGCAGCATCTGTCAAAATCTGAAATGAAAAAATGCATATATTACTTCTCTATGTGAAGAAACAGACATGAAAAATGAAGATCAAGTAACTTGTAAAGTAGAATCCAGGACAACAATTATTTATAGAAAAGAAGGCATATGAAGTCATTTCAAGGTAAAAATACAGAAGACAACACTTTGTCAGAAAACCAAAGTTTGGAGCAAAACCTCATTGACGTGAGCACAATTTGTGACACGCAAAGCTCTACTTGCAAACTGAAGACTGCTTTTCGTCTCATCTGCATGAATCTGCAACGAAATAGAAGTTAATTCAAAAAGGAAGGGAAAAGAGTAGCAAACAATTAATTATTAGCTGTGATAATTTAACAGTTCCAAAAGAACAATGGACAATATTCTCTCAACTCGATTCCCACAATATGCCAAATATCCAAGTAACAGCATTTCTTGCATATCAATATAAGGCCCAAGTACGAGGCTAAAGAAATGTCTTGATTCGCAACAAAAAATGTTTTCAAGGAGCATTTTTCACGTCAGGTATAGAGGTCACTCAAATGAGAAATGCATCAATTCCAGTTGGTAATGCATAAAAATGAAGCTCCAAATTAGGATTAGATAATTAATTCCACTAAATAAATGTAGGATTAAACTGAAGATTAACTTTTGATTTCATGATTTACTGCTTGCCGGTGACTTTTTAAGGATGTATGTCGTGTTAATGTACATAAGGCTAATTTTGTAATTATTTATGTGAGGATAGTTTATTCTTTTTTCTTATCACCATATAAATGTATCATTTGTAATCTAAACCATTTATTGAATACAAAAACCCTAGTTTGAGCTTTGCATTTTCTCTCTACCTCTTTCTCTTTAACTTTCTTGAATGTTAACATGTCGATCATGGCTTCAATTAGTGCAAGGAGAGCTACCTGTGCAAGTGTGATGTTGCATATAATAGCCGTATTTGCATTTCCACCCAGAGCAGGTTGCAAAATTCTCGTAAGTTTGCTATCTCGGTATGGAACATGACCACTGCATCAAAAATGAGAATAATTGTTAATGGAAAAGGCAGTAACCTTCAACCCCTTGCAGTTGCAGAACAATATGTATCTTCCCAACATTGTAGAACCTACCCGTTGCTTTCAGCTCCTTCACTCAACTTTTTTATAACAGTCCCAAGTGTCATCAAACTTTTATTAATATGAGAACCCTCTTTCAGGCGAACACCTTCTGCACCAGTTTTTGCTGCACGTTCTGAACCAGCAAGATCCACCAAGTTCTAGGAGTAGAAAACAATACAAGTAACAACGATATCAAATATTAGTACAAAAGATAGATGTTTGTGACAACAACCAAATACAGAAGTCCTACCCGTGAACAATGTGATGCAATAAAAAAGTAAAAGAAAAATGTTCTGAGATGTTGCTGAGAACATACCAATACTGATACTCGTACAGCATCACAAGAACTGCCAACACTGTCATCCTCAGTCCTATCTCTACTCTCAATAATCTAAATGGCCATAAAAACGTAAGGTAGATGGAAACAAGATTAACTGATAGAATTAAGTTAAGTTCAAAAATTACCATCCGGAATATAGTGTGCGACCTGCTACTATATACATTCATATTTGTCTCTCCAATATGCCTATGAGCTGAACATTTGAAAGATAAAGGAGAAAAACAACTTGAGAACCCGAAAGGCTATGTGGAGACTCAAAGCTGATGAAAGCAGAAAGATGTTTTAAGAGTAATTGTCTATGAAGCAAAAAAATGTAAAACAAACCATGTGCAACCTCCTAAGTTTTATTTAAATTTTCAATGTAAATTGTAAAACAGAAAAGTAAAATACATTCTCCAAACTGCATCAAATCGAGGACTTGCTGAGGAGAGACAACAATTTCTTCTCGCAAGCCGGCAACATATATCCCACGCTTCATAGAAAAATACAAGAAGCATGTCAGTCACCTCACCAACAAGAATGCAATAACTACTATACACAGAAATTTGAAGTACCTCTAAACTTTCATGAATCTGCAGTTTACGGTGCTCAGGAGCCAATAAGTCATTTATATCTTCATTGTATATCTCCATATATGACATTCGCAAAAGAAATTCTCGATCCGCATCCTAAATTTTCAAAGGTATATCAAGTAACAGTAGGTAAGTAGATGCCAGTATACTTGATAAATATAGCTTGTATTTATATTTTTTTTCCTTTTGTAATCCATCCTACTACTACTACTTGCATCATTTCGAATAAATCACAGAATAAAATCTGACCATAAATGATACAATAATCACCTAAAAACCAACTTGTATTTCAATAATCATAGACATAGAATATAAATTGCTTTTTTTTCCTTTTCTGTCTACTCATTCAGGCAGTCTACAAGGGTTTAGCTTAAATGTAACAATCATCGTCATCTCAAACTCATATCCATATTTCAGAAACATATATACTTTCATTTCCTCATTTCATATTTCTTTACACTCCCGTCACTAAGGTGGAGAATTAGCTGCATAACCTATATCCAAAAGTTCACTTGCTAAATCCAACCAACCAGAAATTTTTAACCAACTTATAAAACAACCAACAGAAGCTAAAGTGAAAAAACAATTTAACTAGAAAAACATAATGTGCCTTAGACTACCTGTTGTATAATGTCAAACAAATCGTACACGGCAAGAGGAATGACGCCTGGTTCAGTAGTTGTGCCTCTCATTGTATGGGTCTTTCCACTATTAGTCTGTCCATAAGCAAACACAGTTCCTAACCAGTAGAAAGTCAAAGTTTAGCACTTCATGCCATTCACACTATACACATCATCATCCTATAACCAATATAACCACCATGGAAATCGAAATTAATGAATTTCATTTAAAACTTAGTACCTGAAAAATTAACCAACAAAATCCATATATCAAATTCAAACTAGAGATAAGAACGAACAAGTGGACCAACTGTACCGTTAAATCCACGAACGGCAGCGCCGACGATGTCTTTGGTACGAACTCGGTAAATCTCTTCAGTCTTACACTCTTCTCCGAAAACGCGATCTAAGAGCACCAAACACAAAAGTTTCAAAAACAGAACACAATGCAGATTTAAGGCCTTGAGTATAGAGAGAGAAAGTACCGAATTCGAACTTGGCGGAGTGGTTGGGTATGAAGACAGAGTTGCCGGAGATCCACCACGGGCTGGCTTTGGCGTCCTCCGGCGACAGCGGCCTCGATCGAACAGTCACGTGTATCCTCTCCATTCTAGAGAGAGACGATCTGAACAGTCAAAAAGCTTTTGACCCGAAAACTTTCCCGCCTTTATTTGGTTCGGATTTATCGTATTCTCTTTTTATTTTTTGCAGCCATTGTCCTTTTCTTTTTTCTTTTTACACAGTTGCCCCAAACATTTGCTATTAGGGATGGTAATGGACTCGGGCCCGAGGCAGCCGAGTATGAGCCCGATTGGGTCAGGACAGCCCAAAGTCTGACTCAGCCCGGCTTGATCTAACCTGATTTTATTTTTATTTTATAAAAAATAAAAAATAATTTACAAAACTACACCGTTTTCTTTATAACTATCGGACCTCAAGTCTAGCTCGTCTGCCTCAGGTCAGGCCAGGCCAAGCCAGCCTTGAGCCTATTTGCCATTTAACAGCTTTGTTTACTTTATTTTTTCAGTTTTTGTTTTCAAATATAGGTATAAAAAAATGGTTTGTTTGAAAACGATAAAAAGTAGTTTTTTGTTTTTTTTAATAATCTAATTTACTATTAATCAAATATATATTATTAATTATTTAATATATTAATTAATAATAAGAATTATGAATAATTAAAATTAATTAATTAAATTACGAATAATTTAATTTAATTAATTTTGCACTTAAATTAAATAAATTAATAAAATAATTAATTTATTTAATATTTTTTTAACTAAACATGTTTATAACTTATATTTAAGTAAACAATATGAC
>JANIMX020000078.1:1475890-1486199 GCA_024582655.2 Erythroxylum kunthianum
TGTCCAGACAGACTATTTGCGTCAGCCGAAATCACTCACTCTGAAATCGAAACTCTGATAAAACCGAAAACACTCTTTCTCTACGGCTCTCGTTTTTCGTTTTCTGGTGATAGATAAGGTACGGGTGTTTCGTTGTTGTGCTGCAGTACGACTCTTTCGTTGTTGTATCCTGGGAGATAGACGTCTGCGTTTCTCAAGCACCGAAGAGAGGATAAATCTATTTTAAAGAAATTGTTTTCAACATGCCTCAACGTATTCGTTTCGATATTTCCTTTTCTGTCAAGTTTACGGTATATCGTTCTTACTATATTCAATTCAACTTTTGTTTATTTAAAATTTAAAAATTACTATAATTACTATAAGGCAGTTGTCAAGAGATACGAAGTAGTATTCTACTCCTGAATTCATATAATCTCTTTTATTTATATTTTATAAATGAATTTTTTTAATTTTAATATTAACGTTATTGTAATTTTCTCAATCTACCCACAACAGCGTCCCATCTTCTTCTGACAGAAGTATGGTAGATCAGGCTCATCCAGACAATCTACTTTGAGGTTTTGTGTACATAGTCATACACGTGAAGATATTGACAAGGAGGCTGTTGTAGTCGAGATCAAGACTACGTCCTTTTCCTTATCTTCACAACCCAATTTCTTTTGGATAAGCATAGACAAATCGATCCTGAAAATACTGCAGAGGTTCGTTATCTTTTTCTTACTGCAAAGGATCGATATTTGAAGTTGTCAAAGGTAAAATTCCTGGTCCTAACGTCCCAAGACGTTAGGAATATTATAAAGTTATGATATTCTCTATTTTGAGCCTAACTCTTCATGAATTTGTTTTTAAGTTCTACCTAAAAGTTCTCATGCTAATAAAATATTTAGTCTTACTTATATACTCATAATTTTTTTTATTTTTAACCGGTATAAAACTTTAGTTGCATCACCAATACTCATTCTTTCAAACAAAGAACTAGATTTCTTTAGGTATTTTTACTGAATCATATCTTTTTTACAGCGTATTATCGGGGCCCATCACCTTTGTTCGATAATCCAAGGTCTTCCGTCAATTTCGGCATTATGATGATTTTCTTGGCTAAGTCTGAGCCTGACGTTCTGATACCACTTGTTAGGACTATTGATTACCAAAAAATTCATATTGGTATGATATTGTTCACTTTAGGCCTAAGCTCTCATAGATTTACTCTTAGGTTCTATCTAAAAGATTTCATACTAACGAAGTACTTAATCATACTTATATATTCATGATCTTTCCCATTTTTAGTCAATATGAAACTTTGGTTGCATCACCAACACAAGAATCACGGAACCAAAAAGATAAAATATATGTGTTTTAGGTTTAATATCTTAATAAATTTTTAAAATAATATAAAATTAGTTAATAATTGAATAAAATGTAAAATTTTGAAATATAATTAAAATTTTCATATTTATCAAATATTTATTAATAAAATAGTGTTAATAAAAATTTATTTATTAACACTATTTATAAAAAAAGTGATTAGTTTTAAAATATTAATTAATTAATTTGTTTTAAAAAATAAGATTTATTAAAATAAATCAAACTAAAAATTATAAATTAAACTAAAAGTTTAAACATTTTAAAATATTTACGATTAAACTAGTATTGGAGCAACAATATGTGGCTTTCGCGAAAAATGGTTTGTGAAGATTTTCTTTTAATGGGTAAACTTTTTAGATTATTTGTATGTAACCAATAATTTACAAACTAATGTTTAGAATAAATTACTTTGTAAATAAATTAATTTCAATTTAAATAATTATCTGAATTCAACTTTTTAATGTAGGAGTAGATTTATAGTATTTGTTACAAAATTTCTTTATAATTTAATTATATATTTGTTCGTGAATTAATAATTTAAATTTTATTATATTATTGGAGATTATTTTATAATTTTAGCGTAGACACGTCAATGCTAATATCAATTCAATTGATAATTTATTTTTTTTATAAAGTGAGAAAATAATAACAAATCACCTCAATGATATATATATTTTTAATTTACATAAAATGAATAGGGTTATAATATATTTCTGCTATGGTATACAGAAATAATTAAATAAATACAAATTCCTCAATTAGCATTATTTTACTAATTTTTTTAGGATAATAAATTATCAAGCTTCAAATTTTTAAAAATGTATATTAATTATTTAAAATTTATCTTCATCAATATTTTATTAATTAATATTTAAAAGAACAATGCAACGTCCTTTTTGTATAGTTTATGAATATAAAACAATTAACTGTATTTAAAATATATAATAAAAAATTCAAAAATTGTATTGACAAAGACAAAAGACTACATAATTCGTTTAAATATTAAGTGTTCATATAGTCTATCACTTACATTATTAAAATGTTAATAAAGCTAAAATTTTAAATTAATTATAAATACTTAATTAAAAATAAAAATTAACACTTTTTAAATACAAACTCACAATCATTATTTTTAAAATAGTTTCCTACCAAACTTCAAGAATACCTAATTGTTATAATTAAGTATTGACTGTATTTTTAATAAAAAAATTTAAACAATTAATTAGTTTTTTTTAATTAATTTATTTAAATGCATTCCCAATAAACTACAAGAATAAATAATCGCTATAATTAAGTATTGACTATATTTTTGACGAAGAAAAAAAAGCAGCATTCACTATATAACATATTATGATAAACAATTTATAATTAAAATCCAAAGCCAACAAGAAACTATATATCTCTCAACCTCAACGCTTCATTTCTTCAACTGTACAGGACTTCGATACCTTCAAAGTTCAACCTTCACTTATAATAAAATCTTCCTGCGAAAGGTGAAGTCACTGAACCAATCCACAGCTTCCCATCTTCCTCCATAACTTCACTTACAGACAACAACCCCTCACCGTCTTTCTCTTCAAAGCTCTCCAAGACCTCGCCTTCCTCACTCAACCTCACTGCCAGACCACTCCCTCTGAACTTGGCCAAAGCTGCATGAGCTTTCATGACATCAAAAGGAAGATTGACCAGAGCTTTCCCTATCCACGGACGCGAGAGCACCATCCCCGAAAGCTTCTCTTTTCTAGAGTGCATACCAACCCAGTACCCACCTCTTGGACTCTTCTTTATGTTATCTGGGAAACCTGGTAATTCAGCGAAGAGTTCGAGAGTTCGAGCTTTTGGTGTTTGAAGCCAGTATCTCATGACTCTGCACTTTGTGGTTTCCGCTAATAGTATGAAGTTCTTGTCTTGGCTCAATGCGACACCGTTTGGAAATGAGAGGTTGCCTAGAAGGAGACTCACTTCTCGGCTTTTTGGATCGTATCTCATTAACCTGCCTGACTTATCACCACTAAGTACGACTGAGAGGTAATTCCTGAATTATATTTATATATATATATATATACATTTGCCATTTTCAGTTAAGACCTAAATAAATAAATGAAACAATGCATAGTGTAAGGTGTGCGAGGGTGTACCGTCTATGGTATCGCGAGCTGCTGTCTGTGAAATAGACGGCGTCGTTTGAAAGATCAATGTCCAAACTATTGGTGAATCGAAAAGGAATGCCTCGCTGACGTGTTACAATCCTAGTGGCCAAGCCGCCTTCGGGTCCTACCTTTAACAGTCCCATGTAAGCATCGGCGATATACAAATCACCGTTGCTTTCGTTGAATTTTAGACCCAGTGGACGCCCGCAAATGTGCTCCGTTGATTGATGATCATGCGGTCCTTGGCAGCCATCTCTGTTCATAGAGTCAACCCTTTCTAAGCATTTATTTATCCAACTCTTTTTTTAGGTTAAATAATTTGAAATTTGTCAAAATAAAAATGTTTTAATAATTTAATAAATTGATCTTTTATGAGTTGTATTACAATTTTTTCTCGAATTTTATTTTAATTTTTAAACTAATATTATAGTAAATTATATAAGAAAAAAACCTCTTTGAAAAATAGTCACAATAAAAGATTTGGCCTAACTAGCCCTTTATTACATCATAATATTAAAACTAAAGGATAAGTATTAAAAAGGAGATCACAGCAATCAAATTTATTTAAATTTATAAGATTTGTTGTTAAATATTAATATTAAACTCAAGGATTCATTACATTTTTTATAATATCTTATCTTTTTTAATAGACAAATTAATTAATTAATTATTATTTGTATTTTATAATATAATAATAATATTCCTCCTCATCTTTCGAAATCATAATTAAATAATAAATTAATCCAAGTTACATCTAAATTACTTACATTTACATGATAAACCTAACTAAATTCCAAGCACACCAATTGATGTGAATACATTGATTAAAAGCATATGGCTCAGAAGCATATGGTTCGTGTGGAGGCAGATTGGTGGCTATGAAAAAATACAGAAATTGTACCAAAAAGATAATTGAAATAATGGAACATTCCTACAACCTTTGCATGGGGTATGAGTAGTGAAGTTGACGGGTGCACAATAAGAGGTTGTGATCAATTGTTTCAAACTACATGGATACTAGAGGAGTAATGTTATGGTTACACTTGTGGACCTCCATATATATATATATATTTATTTATTTCTTTTCAAAAATTATTATAACATAATAATAATATAAACTATTAAAATTAAATAGACTAACACCAATATATAACAATTAATAAATAAATGTAACATTCAATTGACTAACAAAATTTAAGACAAAAGTTATTATTCTTCTAGCATATATCCACATGTATTTGGATCTCTCTTACATTCTTTAAATAGCAAAAAGGAAAAATAAAAGCACTAATCTTATGACATGAATTATTTGGAAAATTATATGTTTTAATTCATAAAATTTTCATTAAATCTTAACATTTAATTGTATTTAAAAATATTTTAACCTTAATATTTATCACTCAACATTTTTATCCCAAAATATCTCTTTAATTGAGATTTGAAAAGTATAATTTCATATATTTTTATCAATATATAATTTAAATATTTATATAAATATTAAGCAATGTTTTAAAATCCAAATTGAAAGTTAAACCTGCAAATTAAGAGGTTTAAGATTTAAAAAGTTAAGCTAATATTACGTCATAAAATCGGTTAAATAATGAATAAAATTAAAGAATTAAAATATAATTAAGGTTGTTTTTAGAAGAATTTAAAGATTAATAAAAATAATAATTTATTTTAATTTATAAAAACTCGTTAATTTATTAAAATTAAGCAATTAAGTAATAAATTGATTAGTTTTTAATAACAAGAGTTATTACAGTAAATTAAATATAAAAATTAAAAATCGAACTAAAAAATTAAAATATTTAAGGTTGAACCGATCCAACTAATTAAAAATTTTAATTATTAATATTAAGAGTTTAAAGTTTAAACAACTTTTCTCAAAATTATTATTATTATTATTTTTGGCCTCATCAATAATGGTGTATGCAGCTGACAACCACGTAGAGGATCACTTGGCCAAAATTGGTTCATCTTCCTATTTTTGTTTGATTGCACCAATTTCTTGAGTTGACACGTGGCCAGTTATGCCCAAGAGACTGGACACTTGGACACGAATGGTCACCACAAAATATATAGTTGTCAACGACGCGGTGTTTTCGGTTTCCCAACGCAACTAACTAACACCTGTCCTTGTCGTTCTCTTTGAAAACAAGGTTACATGAACCACCTAGTATGTAACCAAAAACATGTCTTTAACATTCATCTACCAACTAATACAATTATTATATAAAATAAAATATCAGATATGATGTATTAATTATATATAAACTCATTTAAATTTAATATAATTTTTTCTAAATTATTCTTAATTTTTATTAATATTACAAAATTTAAATAATTATCATTAAAAAATTAAGGAATCAAAATTAGATTAATAAAAATGTTGAGCTACTCTTCTCGTTATCAATTGATCTTGGGGTGGAAACTCAACTTCTTTTATATTATATTCACGTATTGGGCTCAACATCATATTTATTTCAACGTTACTCAATATCTATTGTCCACGTGTTAGATTTAAAAATTAACACACGTACAAGAGTGTGTTTAGATTATTTGTCCCATATTAAAAAATTAAATGATAAAACTTACGTTAATAAAAGAATTTAACTACTCCAACCTCAACTTCTTTCACAATTATAGTTTAAAACTTTAATGGGTGTCTGAATAAGATGACAACAAAATGGCGGGTGTGCTGTTCAAGCTCATACGATGGATGAGAAATGCATGTTTCTAGCACCGTATAGGTAAAAGTTATGTTTTGTAAACAAAGTATAAGAGAGTGTACGTACATGGTTGTTGAAGTGGTGGCGAAATCCGTCCACCGCCGTTCACGTTCTAGCCATTTGACGATCCTGCCGTCGGAGACGCCCGTGTACGGCCCTCCACCAAGGGGGTCGAAGGCGAAACTCTCGGGTCCAACTGAAGTGCCCGACAGTGGAATGGTGTCCAGCAGACCAACTGTGTGAACAGAAGTAGTACTGCTCTTCAACACACCGGACGCTTGAGAGAAGAAGTTAACAGTCACAGAGAGGATGAGAATAGGCAAAATAAGGGTGAAGACAAGCTTTGGAGTCATGGTTTTGTTGCAGATTTTGAAGACTTTTTGTTTCTGTGCTTTCTGGCTTTGTGGTAGTGGCGATACATATACATATATATATATATATAAAAGAATAAAGGAATAGTTTTAATAATTAGATATAAAATGATTTTATTATAATATTTGTATTTAAGGCATTATTTAATGTTTTATTTCGAAACTTATATATTTTTATTTTTTTATATATTAAAAAATATATTTTCATGATTCAAATATATAATCTTATGATAGTAAATTTATTGGTTACTCTCGTCCAACCCCGTCAAATAATACTCTCATGCTTCACAACTAACTACTTTAATACAAATATTGTCGGCTCCTACCAAAGAGTCATTTTTATATTTATCAATTAAATAAAAAAATATTTAATAAAAATATTAATTAATTGATCGTAAAATTATTTAACTCACAAAAATAGTCTCTTTGTAAAAAATATAAGATAAAAGTTACGTACAATTAATTTCCTTCATCTTATCTTCGTAAAATAGAAAAATTAGGTTTATTATTGTTGTTATTGTTTACTAATATTAATTAATTAATTATTATATAATGATCATGTAATCCATATTACAATAAAAAATTAATATTTTTTTATATGGAAAGATTTTGTAAGTATAATATTATATTGTCAAAAATCTTTTAAATTATTTTTTCACATCGAATGAAATAATAATTTATAAATAACTGTTAGTTAAGAAATAAAATGCGTTGTGTAATTAAGTTTACTAAATAAATTTAATTTTGTTATCTTTCTAATACGTATTAAATATTTAATAGAACGTACATATTGGATAATTCGAGTTAAATACATTTTCTTAAATTATGTTTTTTTAAAAGTATCTTAAATTATGATTGTTGATACTTAAAAGATCAATTAAATAACTTCCACAATATCTTTTTATTTTTAAAATTTACAAAAATTTTCAGTTTTTTAGAAACTTTTTTTAGAATTGGGTTAAAAAATAATGATGAAATACACGCAATATAAACATTACACGTGAATCAATCAAATGTTGTTTAATGACAATTGAACTCTAGTTGTAAATTTGAATTGAAAGGTCACGAGTTCAAATTACGGAAATAGTCTCTTTATAAAATATAAAAAAAAATATTGTGTATAATTAATGACCTTCATCTAATCCTCACTGAGAGTTTTGTGCACTAAATAAATTTTTTAAAACTATTAAATTAAAATAAATTTAATTTATTTGAGTCATATTTAAGAGCTAAATTAGAATATTACCTTTGCGACATTTGATTAATTATATTCATATGGTATGTGTTTCACGGCAATTTTTAATTGAAATATAAAAAAGACTATTTTTTAAATTAAATAATTTTGTAAACTTTTATAAATTAAAAGAGAGATGAATGTCTTTATCCTTATTTTCTTTTCATCGGTCATGTCAATTCGAAGTTTAATATGGAAACGTTCAATGCTACCACTTGTCCTCACTCCCAAGAGAAATGGGATCTTCTCACTACCCAAAGTAATGATGGTGAAGAGCTCTGAAACTGGTTTATGGTTCTGGACACAGGTCTTATCTTTAGCTCTATCAATTCATCACGATTTACTAGCAAATGGGCATTTACACAGATCCTCCATAAATATCTCATATCAGTTTTGATAGTCACAATAGCTTTCTTCTAGTTGTAGATCTCATTCAGATTGTCATTTAATTGTGTTAGTTTTGTATTATCGATCATTTAAATCGAATCATTATTATCTCAGACTACTTAGATTACTGGTAGAAGAACTCGGTAGCTATATAATATGATGATCATTGATCAACCAGGCCTAACAGACATACACTTCATTCATTTGTGTAGGTGAATATGTAAGTAGTGTAAATGGAAGATGAGATAAAATGAGAGATTGAAGGACCATTGAGCTGGAAGGCTTATTAAAAGAAGCATTCTCTTCCATTTTTCATATGCTCAACTCTTTCTGGTAATGTTGAAATTTCTGCAGTTCACTGACTGGTATACCAATTTGTACCAAAAGTTGAATAGGTTTATCCAGTATGCAACTGAAATATGTAGCTGCTACGGGTTCAAGTTTAACTCTTTCTGGTAATGTTGAAATTCCTGCAGTTCACTGACTGGTATACCAACACTTCAAGCACAAAGTTTCAAGGTAAATAGCTTTGTTGCATAGAAGAACAAGAAAAGAACACAAACTAACTCAAATCATTAGGCAAAACAAAGTACATATGATTATTCACTGCAAATTTGTACTTGTATATCATTCTTGCCACAAGAAGAGTGAAGTTCATCATCTCAAGTGAATTCTTTATGACAGGTCATAAATGCCAAGAAATGGCGTCAGTACTGAGCCAATCCACAGTTTACCATCTTTCTCTTCCACTTCACTGATAAACTGCAATGCCTTTCCTTCACTATCTTCTAAAACTTCCAAAACTTTCCCATCCTGGCTCAGCTTTATAGCTATTGCATGTGGAATTCCTCCCACAAACAGGGAGTGCAGTTGCTTGAAACTAAGTGGAAGCTTCAAAAACGACTTCCCGAGCCATGGGTACGAAAGAGCAAGTCTTGCCAGGAACGCCTTCTTGGCATGCAAACCCGCCCAAAACTCACCTTTTGAATTTCTTCTCACATTGTCTGTAAATCCTGGAAGTTCAGCAAATACATCGAACTTACCGGCGCTAGGACCACGAAGCCAATATCTTAAAACTCGACAAGTAGTTGTTTCGCCCACTACCAGAAACGAAGAGTCCTTGCTCAATGCCACACCATTTGCGAAAGCAAGGCCTTGTAGTAGTACTGTTACTTCTTTGGTTGTTTTGTCATACTTCAGTAACCTACCTGTCCTGTCATTGCTTAGTACCGCCACCATGAATTGCCTGCCAATCAGAAATAGGACCAAGTACAGCAGTTAGGAAATAATTTTTTTCAAATGCAACTTCCTCCAGACATGAATAAAGGATTAAGCTTTTACTCTGCTTCTATGTCCACAAGCTACTTCCAAAATATGAAAGTTTGATTCAGAAGGTTAGCAATTAGACCTTCTTTGAAGATGGAAATGATGGGAAAAAGATCCCTTGATCTGATATGTATTAAACGACTCAGAGCAATGGTATTGCGTTCTTTGGGATTTCGTTCTATGTTAGGAACTTTGAACAAGATAACCAGGATAGGAATTTTCTGCAAGCTATTCTCCTGAACAACATAAAAGATCCAATCCACCAAATCCAAAGAAGTGATTCACTACAAGGTTGCAACAGCAACATAGACAAGTTCAAAATTGGAGTACATTTTGCTCCATTTGTCCAGAGATTCATGACCATTTCTATATCTTAGTAAAACTATTAAAACAGGATAACAGACTTCCTCTGGTAAATAATTATACAAGTGAGCTCCATACATTGAAAGACAAGGAAAGTACTGATAGAATTACCGTCTTTGGTAGACTGTGCTTGTTTCTGTGAAGTAAATTACATCTTCTTCTTCGTCAATGTCCATATCGTTGGTGAAGTGTAAGGGTTGGCCTTCAACTTCAGTTACCACAGGAGTGGCTAAACCTCCACTTGGACCTACTACTTGAAGGCCAAAGTAGGCATCAGCAATGTATAGATTTCCAGTTTTCTTCTCAAATCGCAGTCCTAATGGCCTTCCACACACATGCTCCATTTCTGGTGCAAATGGGCAGACACATTCTTTCCTTTAA
>JANIMX020000078.1:1511038-1523482 GCA_024582655.2 Erythroxylum kunthianum
CTGTTACGTTATAGCAGTTACTACAGTTGATTCTGGAAGCAAAGCTCTGGAATTTCTGGGTTTGCATGAAGATGAACAGAACAATGCAAATTCACCTTCTGTTTCTCCAAACAACCATCAGGTAAGTTTCCGTTTTTTAAAAACCTTTTTTCCCTTACCTTTCTCTGTAAATGTCAGAGATTCCTCATATTCCTTAGTGATTGTCCTTAAACTTTCTTGTCTGATTTTCTGATTACATCTTTTGTTTTGTTTTCTTTTTGTTGTTATTTTACAGGAAGTGGAAGTGAATCTTATCATTACTGATTACTGGATGCCTGGCATGACTGGCTATGATTTACTGAAGAAATTAAAGGTATTATCACCTTTTGGCATTTGGTTCCTATTCTCTTCTCCTTTCTTAAAACTTTCCTATTAAGATCCATTCTATTCATGGCAAGATAGGTTCCTTTGAATCTCTTTCCCTGATTTAGTAACCTGAAATTATATTATTGTTGTTAGTTGCCAAAATTTTCCTTCAATTTGCCACTTGCTGAGGAAATGTAAATGATTCTCTTAAGAATATTTACCACCTATCCTGTATCTAAGCAGATCAGATCAGGCTCAGATACTCCAAGATTTATCTTTTTGGACATATATGTCATTTATTTACAGAAACATCAAGTGGGTACAGCTACTTATTTTGCTTTTCACTATGGTTTTTTCAGGAATCATCATCCCTGAGAAACATACCAGTGGTTATTATGTCATCTGAGAATGTCCCTTCAAGAATCAGTAGGTAAAAAGATCATATTAAGCATAATTTGGAACTTTTTTTTTAAATTTGTTGATCCTGTTCTGTATTATTCAGAGGGTGTAAAATTCTGTTGTTGGGACAGTGAAAAATTGACTGTTAAGGCAACTGTGATTTGATGACAGATGCTTAGAGGAAGGAGCAGAAGAATTCTTCTTGAAGCCAGTACAATTGTCAGATTTGAATAGGCTTAGACCTTATATGATGAAAACCAAAGTTAAGAGCCAAGAACAAGAACACCAAGAACAGCCACCTCCACCTCCATCTCCACCTCCACCTCCACCTCCACCACCACCACCACAAAAACAACAGCTGCCACATCCACAACAACAACCAGCTTCCAATAATAAGAGAAAAGTTGTAGAAGAAGGACTTTCACCAGATAGAACCAGACCAAGATACAGTGGCATCACCACTGTGAGCTAATCAATCATGGATCTTCACTCTATTTCTTTCCCCTTTTTATTGAAAGTTCCCTTAACAATGTAATTTAGGTAAAATCTTTTTTCTTCTTTAAATGGGTTTGATTATAGGGCTGAATAGCAGAGTGTAGAATAGAATTGTTTTCATGTACACATTTTGACATGAAATGTCCTTTCCAATTTTGTTATGCTAATTAGCCAATCAGAAAACAAGAAAGAAAGGCAACATTGTATCTAGGATATGATTAAGTCTTCCCCTCCCCATTTAGAAGAGCATTACAGACAAAAAAAAAAAAAAACTTTACAGACTGTTGTTCTACTTGACAACGTGTATAAATTACCTCTTTACATCAGTAATTCAGTTTCATATTCAGTATTCTTTAGTATTTTCTATGGTGAATACTTCCCCTGTCAACAGATTTATGTCACTTGGTAATTTATAAAACATTGTATAGCAGAGGACAATTGTTATAATCTTGTTCCAAATAGTTTATGTTCCTGAACTTACTATTTCTTCATCCAATAAGTTCGCTTTTCTAGTTTATCAGTTTCAGGTTGAAATACAGTTACACCAGTCTGTTATTTACTTCTCATCTGCAAATCTTCCTATGCCTTTTTAGCTTTTCAGCTTTTCAGGCGCACTCTGCAGATTGTAATAATGGCAGTATGGCAAATGTGGAAATGATAAGTCATCATCAAGAATCAGGCTAACAAGAACTTTACATGGAAATTTATGATCATGTTTGACCACTTGTCTAGTACACCACAAACTCTACTATACAGAATCCATAACGACTATGAACAAGGACAATTGCCCGTGGATTTCCCATTTTGTAAAAACCTGTTTTGCATTATTTTGTGAACTTTTATCTAATGCAAATCCTACTGTCTACTAGTCAGTCAAAACTATACAAACCAATAATACCTCTCCAAGCAGCTCTAAATGCAAAAGCTATATACAAAGCCATCCGAAGTTGCAAGAACCTGCAATAACAATCAGAAACAAAATTATGCAGATGTGAGGTAAGTAGACAGAAAGCCAAACAGAAGATGAATACAAGAGAGAGTTCCTTCTATTTGACAGGGTCCACATTAAAAATGTTACAGGAAATACACAGAAAAAGAAATATTTTCAAGTTTTTTTATTTAGACGAAGTGTATCAATTCGATTGATACTAACATATGGATAGCTGAAGAACCTATTTCCGAGATATGGTATTAGTTTGTGATTTATTAAACCTTAAAAATTGGCATTCCACATTTAACACATGCAGAGAAAACCAATGAAGATTTTATTGCATTAGGTGTTATGATTTGGCAACCGAATCAGGTATCGACCGGAACATACCATCTAATAAAAAGGTTTTGAAATCTGGGAGATATAGTTGAACTCTCAGATGAATGAAGAGAAAGGTTGCATTTTTCTCTGAAACTGTAAGTTAGGACAAAATTGTATAAAATTTTAATCAACTTCTAATGTGTAGAGCAAGTGCTGGCATAAAACTGCATTCAATGACACATTAATAGGCAGAAATTTGATAGCAAAGACAAATATAGAATAATAGCTTCAAGGAAAACGGTATTGATACCGTCCTTAGCAAGCAATAGCAGCACTGAAACCTGAGCGGCAGGCATCTATGCAGCGTAACACGCACAGAGAACTTACCAGGCTAGTCAGACCCAAACTTATCATAACTCACACCTTCAGATATAGTGCTCAGTCTTTTACCGTCTCCTGTAAAGTTAGGGCATCAGGGTTAGCTTTCAGGTGTGTATGATGCACAAAGACTGAGAAAGAGACAGAAAGGTTAACCTTGACGATCTATTTCCAAAGAACCTAGGAAACTTTCATAGTCCTGTCCTAGTAAGGGTGATCTAGAGTAGCTCTCCAATATTTCTGCATATTTTTTAAACAAAAGATTGAATCTACTTAAAAATCCAATACTCAACAGCATTAGCTAGTTAATACTCCAAAAATTTGTGGATCAGAATCTGTAAAATTGTTCATTCCGCATGCATGTATTCTAGGCCAACTGATAGTCATATGCATAAGATAGGTGGTTAACTTTCCACCGCACCATCACATATCTGAAATGATAATCCAGAATGAAAGAAGCAAAAGAAAGAGAAGTGAAGATGTATTAAATAGCATTGTCAAATTGTGCTTGAAAGCTTGCATGCATCTGGCACAACTGCTCATGCCCACAACTACAGATGAAACAGATATTTGGATTGGGGGGGAATTGGAGATAAAACAAACCTGAAGTTTGGGCAAAACCATTTGTCAGATCCGAGAGACTTAAATTTTGAGACAATTGACTCAGAAATCCATAAGAAGAATCGTCTGCATCGAGCAGGGGGTTATTCAAAGCTTGTGAGTTGGACTCCAAATTTCTGAAAGTTGCAGCAACTGATGCATCTGCATTTGGTGGGCATGCTTCTAAGACACTGCCAGCAGCACCAAACATAAAAGTGGAAGAACCTGAAGAACCAGCTTTTGATACGAGCATTTGCCTATTAAGTTCTTGCATGAGACCCATACTTGTGCTATGCGTCGAAAGCATATTCTGTGGGAAACCAAGTCTATTGGAATTAGCAGACACTTCAACTGTAGGAAGCATATTTGGGTTCAATGTCGATCCACCATTAATCGATGTATTAGGTAAACCTGCAGACATCTGGTGGTGCGTGTTCTCCAACTTCAACGATAGTCCTGTATGCTCCAGGCCATAGTATGCAGAGTTCTGGTGCACTGATGGCACAAAAATGTTAATACTTGATACATCAACACAGAACACAGGAGCATATGCAAAGCCATCCTTTCTCTTCTTCCTTTTATTTTTCAATCATATAGGTTAGTCCAATTTCCAACCAAACAATTTGATACAAAATTTTTGGATGATACTTGAATCTTTAACCCATAAAACTGAGAAAAAGCACATCCAAATAGCTAAATTCGACTGATGTAATTAGAACATCTTGTTAAGCAGTTCAAAGAAATCTTACTTGGTGTAATATGGGATCCATTAGAAGTAGGTAAAGGAGCAACACTAGTTGGATTTATTTGAAGCATCAATTGCACCTGCTGCTCAAGAAGCTTATTGAATTCACTTATTTGTTGCTTCACCACCAATCTTAGATGATAAGCATTGAAGAATTCGCGATTCTCTTCTTCAAGCTTTTGCCAAACTGGAAATCAAAGTTGGAAAATTACAATAAGGAAGTATACCTAGAGATTGCTACTTCATTGCCGCTAAAGTATGATTTTATAAAGGTAGACAACTGAGGAAATTCATGCATATTTAAACAACCAACTCACTAGCTAAACTCAAGCTCCACCTAGTTCTACAGAACAGATGGTGCCATTGAAGAATCCACTTGTTGCGAAAAAAATATTAGCAAGATCTTGGAATGTTTCTCTGAAAATTTCGAGGATATTTATACTTTCTTCTTCTATAACATGGTTTTCAATTCCTAGATGTTCAAATTAGGGTTATAAGAAATCCTGATGACTTAACTAGTATGACCACTGCAACTAGAGATTGGACATACTTTTCAAGTTACAAGTAGATGAACTTTGGCATATCTTTCCAAGATCACTTTAAGCTTTTTGCCTTAGCAAACAAAAGTTGCTAACAATTAACAAATACAAACCTTAGAAACCACTGGACAGTCATACAAAAACATATGAACATTATCTATGCAAGTGGTAGCCTTCATGTGTTGTCCATGTTAAATAACAAATGATTAGAAACAATGTGATCTTACTATTGAGACAGAATTTCAGCTTAGTCATAGAAAATTAAAGAAACAAGAATATGGCATACAGTGACAGCATATATAAATAATTTCAAGAATAAAAGACCATCAGAATGTTTCAAGCTGAATACTAAACAGGGCCTATATAAACTCTGATGAAATGTATTCACGCCATGCATTCAAGAGTCAATTATTGTGTAACTGATGTAAGTACTTACCAAGCTCAGTAAAACCAGGCTCTATCTTTGCCTGGGTTAACAAGGTTTGCACAACTTCCCTCTGATTCATATACAGCTGAAGACATCTTTCTATAAGATTTTGCACCTGGTATTCAAGAACAACAAGGCAGCACATGTTAAGCACACAGTGAGGGCTACCCGCCAAGGTTTATCTTTTACCGAACTGAAAGCTTAACAGCTTACCACTTGTATATCTCTTGGTGACACCCTCCTCACTGGTCCACTTGACATGTCTTAATCTTCCAGATAAAGCACGAAATGAGTAAACCAGATGTAATTTAACACCCTTAGAAACCTCAAAAGCTCAATTAACACGTAAATTCTTCAGTCATAATTTGGTCCAACTATCCTACACAGCAAATCATACATAAACCAGATGTCTCGATCTCAGTCATGGACTCTTTGAGCATGTTAGTTCAACCCACACAGAATCCGTGGTTTTTGACCGTACAGAAAATTCTTCTATACTATTCAACATGCACGTCATGTTACTACTTGCCACACAAAATATCCTGAGAATCACTATTGTCAACCACACAAAATATCCATGATCCATTTGTTCAACTCAAGCAGCCGACTTCCCTAGGTTCCTTAATTATTCTTAAAATGAAATGGGAGAAAAAGAGACAACAAAACAACCAAGATATTCCATTTTATCATTCTTCCACCAGATTATTTGTGAAACCATGTCAAGCAAACTGGTCATGGGTCAAACTTTTGAGCTTGAACTGAAATTGGAATTGTAAGACACCAAGAAGAGAAAACACAGAACGTATATTCTGAAAAATTGAAAGCATATCTTTGATGTGGCAATTCTAACATTTCATGTAAATAGGAAAAAGACATTGAAAAGCCACAATCTTTGCAGATACAATTACAGAATTTCATCTGGGAAAGGAAAAAAAAAAAGAAAACTGAAAGTTATAACTTCTGATGATACTTCTGCTAATCTCTCCGAATCTGCTAAAACTCAAGAAGTTCCAAATTCAATCTTTAGTCTGAGAAGCTTTGATCTTTTAAAAGTTTAAACACAAATACTGGACAATTTAGCACATCCAACCCCTCACTCTCCATCCACTGGCAAACAAAAGCCACCGAAACAAGTAAACAAACAAGTAATCCCTCCTGGTCACCGAAATCCACAAGAAAACCGAAATCTTGAAACTCCCATGAACTAACATTAACAGCTATATTATGAGTTAGAAAAGCGCATATACATAACAACATATGAATGTATTCGAATATAATTTCAATACAATCAAGCGATACTGTTGAAGAAGAAAAGAAAAAGACTGCAACAAAAGGAAACAGATAACATCTAATCAAGATATACGTTGGATAAAGAACGATAACTTGAACAAAACTAAATGGATAATTTCGATTCAATAGCTCAAGATAATTCTTACCCTTCATATAAAGAAGACTTAGGATCGAGAAAAATTAGAGGAGGGTTCTAAACGCATAGGGATTGAGCCTTTCTGTGTCAGTTTAACTGATCGTGGTTAAATTTATATTGATAGTAACTTAGTATGGAAGTGGGAATAAAAGCTGGGATGTTGACACGTGGACTAGATGGAAGTGAGTGAAATTGGGTGGGAATAGGAGAGAAGATCAGGTGGTGGCGGTGATTGATTGGGACTCTATTGTTTAACCATTAGGCTTTTGTTCTTATGCTGTTGGATCAAAAGTTGGTCAACATCAATACATACTAATACTAGATCAAAGGCTTATCCTTTTGCGACAAAAACTAGAAAGACTCGTGCTTTTATCTGGGAAAGAAAGAAGCTGCATCCTTATCATGGTTTTGTGATCGACGTGCAATACGAATTCCACATTTGTGGGAACTATAAACACAGGACGCAGGAACACATGACTTTACCAAGTTTGTGATAAAACAACCAATGCATGTTAACTTGCAACTGAAATCAAACACTTATTAGTGTCGAGTTTTTGAGTGCTATCATTTCCATTATGAAATATAAGGCTGTCTTTGCATCTCAAAATTTCAGAATTGGAGCTTAATTCTACGTATTGGATTTATAACCAGTGTACAAGGATAATCCATCATAATGGTTCTTAAGATTGAGTTTGGATTTTGTAATTTTAGAACTTGATCAAAATTACAATTTCAAGTATTAGAATTACAACAAATATACAGTATCAACCCAATTATGTAGTTTTCTAATAAAATCCAACACTTGGGATTGGCCGAATGAAGCAAAAGATTTTCGCTCGACTATGCAAAACATGTGCGTTCAGAAATTTTATCGGTTTAAGAGCACAGTCGAAAGTTCTAAACTGTCCTTTGTCGTACCGTAGGAGCACAAGGCTCTTCCATGTCCTGCCTCAGCCTGCTTAAATTAACAGTGTTATCGAGAAAAATTGCAGGTTAGCCGAGATGCAGGGTAACAAAAATAACAACTATTTCTAATAGTCAGTCGATTGCGTTAGGAGAGGGATTCTATTTTCTGACTGTGGGTTTCTAAACTATTCCAAAAAACATCTAGTGTGGATGACAATTTGAGAGTTAAACTAAATAAACTAAACGAAAGAAAAATTGCAATAATATAAACTGATTTGTTGAATTGTCAAGAGCTTCTCGTTGTATTTACACTTGATATTTATAGGGTTACAATTTATATTACACTTGAATTTTATATCTGTATAAGTATCTATTTGATATATGCAATATCTGTACAAGTATCTATTTCTACCAAATTTGAATTTCAGACATCTCGTTTATCTTATCTAGAAGAATCTTAGCTCGAAATAACCACTGCGAGATTGTCCTCTTTCATTACGCCTCTATATACACGAATCCGGGCGGATTCTTCGGGATCTGCACTTATCCATTTGTATTTAGTCTCCTTGTAATCGGCTATTAACATATCATGTCGATGTTTCTTTGCCCTCGGCTAGCACTGTGCCGAAATCTCCTTGCAATCGGCTATTTATATGGTCTGCCGATATACCTTTGCTCTCGGCTATCGATGTGCTGAGATCCCTTGACAATTGGCTGTCGATTCGCTTAATCAATCCTCCTTCCCATCGGCTGGCACATCATATATTACTAATCGATATATTGTTCTTCCATTGGCTGCCGATTCTCTTACAGTCTTTAGTCAAAATACTATTTATCCCTTGGCTACCGATTCTCTTGTCCTTTATTAATCGCAATCTTATCCCTTCCATCGGCAACTATTCTTACGTATGTGTCTAGCGTCCGGTTCGACTATTTCCCTTGGTTCGATATTATTCCTGACTGCTCTATATTTTGAACCCGAGTGTTAACAATAATTAATTGTGTGTACGCAATTTTATCTCATCTTAAGTAATAAAAGAAGTAAATAAACCAGTTTAATAACATAATAACATCGTTAACAGCATGATAGACGAGTATGGATTCTCAAAGGTCGTATTATTTAGTGTATAAAGTAAAAGTTTAGATTCTTTTTATAAAATCATTTTAAAAAATTCAAGATATTGAATTGATTTACATTCTAATTTTTAGTATTATACATGTCAGTTTACCTTATTTAGTGTGCGTTTAGTTGATGAGAAATAACAGAATAAAGGTAGCTAATATTGTTGACAAATTCAGAGAGACGAGACTTAAGTGGTTTGGACATATTAAGAGAAGACACACAGAGCCTCTAGTAAGAAGATGTGAAAAGATAGTACTCAGAGACTGTAGGAGAAAAAAAAAGAGGCCTAAAAAGAATTGGGGGAGGTGATCAAGAATGACTTGGCAGCGTTAGCACTTACCAAGAACATGACCCATAATAGAAAACTTTAACGTATTATGATTCAAATAAAAGATCCATCTTGTAAGTTTAATAAGTGGACCTAACTTGACTTAGCAGGTATTATTATTATTATTATTAATAATTGTATTTCCATATATTTAAATTTCTTTTTAATAGTATTATTACTAAATTATTATTAGTCCTATTAATAATAATAATATTTTTATTTTTATTTTTATTATTATTACTATTATTATTATTAGTACTACTATTATTACTCTATTATTTATTTATGTATTTCTTTTTATTTAACTACAACTTTTTTCCTTCTCTTTTCTGTGGGTCATTTGGAAACAGTCTCTCTACTAGTTAGGGGTAAGACTACGTACTACTAGACCTTCCCAAACCCCGCACAGAAACGAGATTTTTACTGAATGTTATTTTTATTGATTGAGCGGATGAGATTAGCTGATATCTGATTCATCCTAATCAGCTCTTGATAACCTATTTGGTAAAGGACTCTTATCAGCCACTGATAGTTGATCAAGTCCTAAACAATTTTCTGATACAAATAGTTACTGAACATAACTTTTCACGACCAACTCTCTTTAAAATTTTTAATTTTTTTATATTCTTCTCTTCTTTTTCACGTTAATAAAAACTCTTTTATTCCCTTTCCTATTCACGTTAATTGATTTCACGTTTACAGAGTAATTGAATTAGATACTTTGAACCCACCCATCATATTTACATATTACATCCAATAGGAAGTTTACTCCATATTTCATAATCATTTACCCAGACACATTAGTTAAAATGACTTGAAGCTTCGTATATGGCAAGGCAAAATACTTCAATTAACTTTATTTTTTTCAAAATTAAATTTAATATCTTTTTACTTAATAATATGCTGTTAAATCTTTATTTTTATATCATTACCTCGTAAAATGTATTATGTTAATAAATGTTAATATTAAATATAAAAGTATTGACAAAATATATCAACATCTTCATAATGTTATAAATGAAAAGAATTTATTGTGATATCATATAGCCAAATTATTAATGACATCAAGAAATTAATTTTTATTTTATCAAATTTAATTTTAGTAGTTCAATGATTGTTCAAAAGTATATTTTAGATTAAAATATTTATTTATGATTATTATGTCTTTAGAATTGTTATATTATTTTGTAACTTATACTTTCTTTTTTCTATATATATGTGCATATTTGTTGTCTCTATAAATCATGTTTATATTGGTAAATTAACCTTAATCAACTACATGTAATCAATCATTTTATTAAACAGTAATCCTTAATCAGCTACCAGTTATCAGTTGAGTTTGATCAACTCAACCAAATAGGCCCTACATAATTTCAAATATCTCTTGAACTAGATTTATAGATAAGAGTTGCATGTTGTTCGGTTATTGACTCAGTAAAAAATAATGTCAGATCCTTTTTTATTGTTCAATTATTTCACCATACTGTTATCCGTTGAATTCAGTTTAGTCGTGACCTCGGCTAAGTTTGAATAACATCGATTTCTTTATCAGTCGATGACGTCAGGAGAGAGATTATGTCTCCTAACTTGCAGGTTCCTAAACTACTCCAAAGAGTGTTTAGTGTGAAATGTGAAAGGATTAAGCTAAATGAAAAGAAAAATAAAACTGAAAGCAATAGATTTGATTATAAAAAGTTTTGTTTGATTGTATGTGTGTGTATGTATTATTTACACTTAGTATTTATAAGATACAATTAAAAAATGAACTATCCTTATTGGTCATGTTCTCCTAAATTCGGGTTTGTCGTGCTTAATGACAAAAATACAAACTAATTTACATTCATTGTCAACGACTAAAAAGAATCCTAAATTCTAGGAAAGATTTGGATAAATTCATCGGTTAATCATTTGACCACTTCCTTTAGAATTTCCAAGTATCGTTGCCTTCTAAGAACGTGCTAAAAATGTTTGAATACAACTCATAACCAATTTCCACCTTCTCAGGAAAACAATTAGTACGTATAACGGCTAAATTTGTTGGTATCCCTTCACGTCTCTTTTGCTGATATCAAAACTTTAAATATGGACGAATTCTTCGGGATCTTATCCTATAACGTATACCTTTCTTTTAATCCCTCCTTAATCGGTTACCAATTTTATATATTCAACTAACTTCCGACTTCAACTAGTTCTTAAGATTTATCTATTAGCTGCCACTGTCCTGTTTCAATTGGCTTCCGATTCAACTGGTTCCAACGACTCTTCTTCCAACAGCTATGTTAATCCCCTAAATCGGATGATAACATTTACCCCATTATATCTTCTATCTAATATAGATAGAACGATATAACCATTTTACCTCAAGTACTGTATCATTTATTTTGATTCTTATGTGTGCCTTCTTGACTTTTTGTTGCCTATGGCTAGACGCAACAGCTATATCTTTTCTTTATATAAGAAAAAACCCCAGTTGATGTCTTTTATCTACCTTTCCAAATATTTTCTTGCTCTAAGATTTTTCTTTGTATAAGCTTTTTCTCTCTCTCTTGGGTAAACATGTCTCATTCTGTTTCTGACTCCCAAAGTCCTGGTAGTTCTAGCTCCATCCATCTCGACTCAAAAAATTCTGCTTCTATTAGTTAGGAGCATTCTTCCACTTTTTCTTCTGATTCCGAACAACCCATAGGAACTCTTTACAACATTCATCACTCCATGACCTTGAACCCCTCTACCGAAAACCTAGATGAGGGCAAGTTATTTCTCGACGACATCCTTTATCCTAATTCATTCACCTTGCCCATTGCTTCTGATTGGTTTTCCATTAATCAACCAACATCTAGCTTCCAAACCTGGCCTACCAGCACATCTTCTCACAACAAATGGCTTAATCGGGTTGTGGCGGCCAAAAGCCATGATTGGAAAGATTGAGGTATTTATCATCTGATAATGCTTTCTCGTCATGAGTTTCCTCTTAACATGGACCTCATCTTTGAGTTTTGTGGTTTCTGGAATACCCCCGTCAATGGCTTCGTATTCCCTTGTGGTATGATGAGTCCTACCTTGGTGGACATCACGGTTATTACTGGGTTTCCCGTTCATGGCGACGAGGTTTCCTTTTTCTCTGAAGCTTTCGAGGCACTATCCGGAATCAAAACTTCCAATCCGTTCTGTTATTATGGAAACTTTATAACCGTTAATTCGCACTCGGCTGGGGCAGTGTCCGATCTTGAGCATCATTCTTTTATGCTTTATTGGATGTGCAGGTATTTCATCTGCACCAATTCTGTACAAATCGTAGCCGGGTACTTAAATTATGTCCAGCTCATCACTTTTGGATGAAAATCGTCTCTCGGCCCTTTATTTCTCGGCTTATTATACCAGAGTCTTTTTTTATACGTGGAACGGTTGCAAAACCACGAAAAAACAGACACACTGCCTAGTCTACTCTGGTTTCTTAAATTGTGGATTTTTCATTATTTCC
>JANIMX020000078.1:1523582-1542099 GCA_024582655.2 Erythroxylum kunthianum
ATTTGCTGAGTTTTAGTCTTGATGTTTGCCAACCTATGAAAAAACTCGGTGTTTCTGTCCCCTTCTGTAAACCAGTGTAACCGTGCTTTTTCTTTCCAAAATTCTTCCTCATATCTCAAAGATTGATGTAACACCGTCTGAGCCGTTTATTCTTCCATCATTAACTCTGTTTTGGGGCCTTACTCCTGAATCAACTGTTGTACTAGCTCCAGAGTAGACAAAGCAACCTTAACATTATCATGAACATTACCAAAGACCATTTTGTTCCACCTTTTCAATTGAAATTTGAGGTTTTTCAATTTTTACGCGAGAATGAACATCAGATAACCCACTACGGTCTCCTGCCACGACTTCGCCACCGTCTCCCTACAGTTGGGGTGACAAGACCACATTTTATGAAACTTGAAGCTTGATCCATATGTCCGCTCTTCTTTTTGCAAAGTGAGCAACAATGGGAAGTGGTCTCTCGAAATAACCACTGCGAGATTGTCCTCTTTCATTACGTCTTTATATAAGCGAATCCGGGCGGATTCTTCGGGATCTGCACTTATTCATCTTTATTTAGTCTCCTTGTAATCGGCTATTAACATATCCTGCCGATATTTCTTTGCCCTCGGCTAGTACTGTGTCGAAATCTCCTTGCAATCGGCTATTTATATGATCTGCCGATATACCTTTGCACTCGACTATCGATGTGCTGAGATCCCTTGACAATCGGCTGCCGATTCGCTTAATCAATCCTCCTTCTCATCGGCGGGCACAATATATATTACTATTTGATATATTGTTCTTCGATCGATTGTCAATTTTCTTACTGTACTATTTATTTCTGGGCTACCAATTCTCTTGTCCTTTATTAATCGCAATCTTATACCTTCTATCGGCAATTATTCTTACATATCTATCTAGCGTCCGGTTCGACTATTTCCCTTGGTTTGATATTATTCCTGAGTGTTCAATATTTTAAAACGAGTGTTAACAAATAGTTTTCTTCGTCACTTGAAAAATACTTCTATCTGTGGAGTCTTTAAAATGTATTGGGTAGCTAAAGTTTGCATCTTTTGTACATGTTTTGTAGCAGCAGTGACGTACTGAAATGATGTTTGTTTGTCTGTTTCTTGATGGGTTTTGGTGCTACGATTTCATCAACTATACTACTTCCCGTCCATGGCTTTAACGGGGTTGGGGTTGAGGGATCATAGAGCTTCATGAATCGGCACAAACGGAGTATTCATGTCTTCTTAACGAGACCCATCAAACTTTTTCCCTCTAACCAAACAGGGAGGCGTTCGTTTAAGGACAATGTGGACTTTTGCTTGCTCTTTTTTCTTCGTTAAATTATAAAGGCGAAGTCTTTTTTCTTTAACATGTTGAAAGGGCCCGTCTTTTCTCACATCTGTCTTGAAACAAATAATGGGGTCTCGGCTTCAGATTGAGGCCGACGATTCGGTCCTCTTGCGAGTCACTCACTCCAATCTCAAAACTTTCTCAGCCGATATCCGCTTTTCGCTTGAGGTAGCGATTCTTTAGTTCAACTTAGCTTTACGTTTTTGTTTCAATCTCGTTTTGGATACGTTGCAAGTTTTTCTTTGAATTTTTGAAAAAAATTGTAGTCTAGCGTGGAATCTGTGAAGGAAAAGCTGTGGAAGAAATGTGGGACTTCAGTGAACACCATGAGTCTCGAGCTTTACGATGATGCTAAAAACAAAGTTGCAGACTTGATTGATAATTCTAGACCCCTTGGATTTTATTCTCCTTTAGACGGGTTTTTCTCATGCTTCTCATATTAAGTTCTTTATGTTTGTGTATTGGGTGTTGCAATTGTTTTGGTCTTTTTCTGTTTTTCTTCATAGGTTACTGTTTTCATATGTTCAATATGTAAAACTTGTGGAATTGTTGTAATGCCAAAAAAACTTCTTCGTATTGAAGTTATTATCGATCTGGAAACTACAAAAAAAGATCAACATCACGTCGGTTGCATGTGAAAAGTATAAATCTAGGGTTTAGTAGTGATTTTTTTCTCTTAGTTATTGGTGGGTACTGAGATCGCCTCTTCATACTGATCTTCTTATATAGAGTTTGGATTAGATAGCGATAAGTATTATAATTGCGATTGAATTCTGATATCATATTGAATTGTGGATTCAAGCATAGTTTGTTGTATATCCACTCACATTTGTAAGGAATTTCAATCATATGTTGGATAATGCAAATTTCTTTCATTGTTTTTTGGGTGGCACTTCTTGTTCATTTAATGTGTTTTAAGCATGAGAAGCAGAATCTAATGCTTTTTCCTTCCTGTTTAAAGGTTTCGGCTACACATAATAGATCTTGACCCATCATCGGTAACATCCGGTGGTTGGCTGGAAGACACTTCATTGGTGGAGAAATACACAATTTCTGAAGAAGATTATGAGAAACGTGATGGTAAATTTTGAATATTGGAACAATTTTATCAGCAAATTATTTTAATTTTTCGTTGTATCATGTTTGTGGAGCTTAATTTCCCTTTCAGAATGCAGAGTGGCTTGAGTTAGTTTGAATAAGGTTGAGGGTAATGTGACTGTAGATGGTAGATAATAGTAGGTCAATATTTCCTACGGGTCTGATGCTATTTTCTGAAAGCTGTCGAGAGAGAGAGTCTAAATGAAACAAATAGGGTGATTGACATCAGCTTCTTCACTAGTGATTGTATGGTTTTGGTGGGCTGCATAGTTTTAAGTCTTTCTCTTTTCCTTTTTGCTGAGTTCATGCTACTGGACTATAATATTCTTTTAATACAACATAATTTTTTTTTGACTGGTTTCATTTAGCAAATGCGCTTATATTTTTGACTTCGCATAACATTTACTTTTGGCTTTGAACATTCTATACTATGGTTACCTTTTTCTGGTCTGCTTTTTCATGAGAGCAAGATGCCATTTTTTCATCATATCTTGTGCATTGCTTGTAATAAGAAACAGCTTTCGGGGCATATTTGCTCGCCAGCTTACAAGCTATTTGTGTTTTCAGGCACTTTTCGAAAATTTAAAGAAAAAATTGCTTTTCAAAATCCATCAGCATTTGAGCCCAAGGTGACACTTCTAGATGAAAATTTCTCTGCTTTAAAGTGTTTTTGCTGCTTCTTATTCGTGTTCTTTATCTCAATAGAGAATATTAGATGGCAAATTTAAGTTTAGGGCTCCTCCCAATATCAGAAACCAAGGTTTAGATGTTCTATTATAACTGTTCGTACATCATATCCAATGACTAGTATGATTTAGCTTCTATTACTGTGTATGTTATCTTTTGGAAACTGTGGTATCTGTAGATTAAGTGGATGTTGACCTTTCTGAGATATCTTTATTGACAGATAAAGGATAAATACATGGAAGACTTGTGTGCAAACATTAAGGTTGGTTGATTCCATAATATCATTCTCGAATTTCTAGATGGTGGTGTTGAGGAACTATTGGGGATTTGGGAAGTATAGAAAACGTGAAAGCCAAATAATGGCAAGAAGTTTACCTGATTTCTGGTGTTGTCGCACTATCAGTCTTAGGATTTCAATTGTAGACTTCGTTCTTTCTCGAACTTTCATTAAAATTTATGCAGTGCTTCAAAGTTAATTTCTTATGCCAATGCTTACTCTTTTACCATTTTCATTGCCTTTGACGAGTAGGTGGAAGATAGATGTGAAGTTGAGCCTGGGGCAAAAAGAGGGGTTGTCAAATATGTTGGTCGGGCAGAGTCTCTTGCACCCGGTTTCTGGCTTGGAGTTAAATACGATGAACCCTTGGGAAAACATGATGGCTTGTATGTACATCTCTCTGTCTTTGTATGTTCGTGTGCTTCCTAACATTTTAGGTTTGCATGACTTGTTGGTTGCACAAGAAGACTTCGTTTGAGATTGTTGATTATCGATAATTCAAGATGATATCACATGTATCATACTGAGTGTTAATTTTGAGCCTTAAGATCACAGTTTATTGCTGTCAAGTGGTTACTTGTCCTGTACTATTTACACAACATCAACCTATATTTTCTGTGTGGCGTCGCACTATTTCTTGATTATTTTGTTTAATCATTTTCTCGTCATGTTTCAGTGTGAAAGGGACACGCTATTTTGAATGCCCTCCTCTTCATGGTGCTATGGTTAGGCCAGATAAAGTAAAGGTACCTATAAATTGTTTTTGCCATGATCCTTTAGTTTTGTTGCATAACATGATCCAAGTGGGGTGTAGAGCTTTTTAGCGTTTTATCATGCTTGGGCATAGACCGATAACTGTAATTATTCTCGGTGAATATCTTAGAGCCACATTAGGAAAGGCTGAAAGACCTTTCGTGCTGTCCTTGTTAGACATACATTTTATTGATGATTAGAAAATGGTTTTCTATTAGAACTGTTAGGATGTTAACAATATGTTCTTATGTGCAAAATAAGAAGCCTGTTGATATTGTCACTGATGTTGTTTCTTCCAGTAGAATGAAACATGTTTATTAGCAGACCATCTTAATGTCTCATTTTGGACTTGCGCGCAAGTAATTCATTGATTTGACATAGTACTCGAGTAATATCCAGCACACAGCTACATACTTCTTCCGATGCCTTATATTCTGCTGCATAATTTCTCTGTACATCTGGGGTGACAATCTCGTCCCTTTTCTAGGTTGGTGACTATCCAGAAAGAGACCCGTTCGAGGAGGAAGAAATATAAACAACTAGCAAACGGGTATTATTAAGTTTGTGCATTGATGATATTACTAGTTGACTAGCACTTGAGGAAAACGCTGTTCCGAATTTCAATGATTCATGGAGTTATAACTTAGAGCTCTTAAGTGTAGAACTAAAACCAGGTGGTGGTGTTTTCTGTTTGATGATTGTGGTACTACTTATACTGATATTAAACATATTTCTTGTGTGAAGTAAAAGGCTTGATGGTACTAGTTGATGAGATCCTTTTTCTATTTTGTTCTTTGTTTGTATGAGACCCAAATAGGACAGATTTCCAAGATTGTTGGGATATTAACCATCAAAGTAGATAGAACCTATTGAGATTCAACAATACCTATATTGCAACACTAGAACAGGGTAAATTATGACCTTAGTTATCTCGCAATGAGTTTTCGCAAAAGTGGCATGTAGGCTTGAGCAACCACTTGGTCAAAAAAAGAAATTAGCTAGCAAGCTCTACAATCTTGACGACTGAAGAGTCCCCAATCTTTTGGAAAACAACAACTTGGTCATTAGGCTTGAGCAATCCCAGAGATTTACCATGATCAAGGGCAAATTTCAACCCTGACTCTTCACTTGATCCGCCTGAAGTAGCCTGTAGGCGAGAAGGAAACAGAAAAAGAAAAGATCATAATATGATATATCAGACCATCAAAACAGATTTTCCATATAGTAGCTATGTTAGAATTTGATACTTACAACTTTAGGACTTGCCAGTACAGGATAAACTCCCCTGACACTGAGTAATTGACGGGCCTGGAAATTGAGAGGAATGCTTATTTCAGGTAATTGGCTGATGAAACTAAAATGGTTAGAAGGGTTTTTGGTTACCTGAGCTGAACCTGTCAAAGACCATTTCAATGAATTTGTTTTAAGACGAGGAATGACCACCGCAAACACTGGCACCGGTGGTCTGTACTTGGCTATCAACCTAGCAGTATGAGTGCAACATTCAGCTAGTAATATTGTGTTCCTACAAAGTTATCCATTGTTAAACCAAGACAAGAATGTGCAAGAGAACCTTGCTGCTCTTCCTGAGGATGTGAAGACAACAATGAGTGCAGCCTTAACTTTGATAGCAGCACGTACCTTTGAGAGATAAATGGTCATCAGGAACAAGAATTCGGTCTGGAATAAGGAAAAGAAGGTGATTCTATTACCGCAGAAGATGCAACTGATTCAGCATGAGACATAGGCTCTCCAACATGCTTGACAATTCTCTTAAAATGAAGGGATTGATTGTACACAGTTTCAGCCTACATGAAATAGAACAAGGTATACAGTTCCATAACCATATGATGTTCCAAGCAAGAGATTCATTGTTCCTTCAATTATTTAGCAGTGTTGCAACATGATTATTTTTCTGCTTATTTCTTTCCAAGTTCCACTCTTTCTTTTCGATCATTTCCATGGTTGCCCGGGTTAGCAGATTATACCTTTCAAAGATCTATGCACTGGAAAGTAGAAAGATTATGAGCACTTACTTCTGCACAAGTTCTTCCCACAATCCTTATTGCCTCAATGGGGTACAGACCTGTAAGTGTCTCAGCACCTAGTAGTATACCATCAGTACCTAAGAAGTAGTACAAGGAGAAATAGCAGCTCTTTCAAGAGGTATCCAAGTAGTCAAGAAAAAACTAGAAATTTATCTGTGATTTCACTTACCATCAAGAACAGCATTAGCAACATCTGTGGCTTCAGCACGAGTCGGTCGCAGATTTGCAATCATGCTATCAACTACCCGAGTAATAATGGCAGGTTTTCCGGCCATGTTGCATTTATATAGAGCAGACTTCTGAAACAAGAAAACCTGCAATGAAGATTTAGATGAGGCATTGGTAAAGCAGAAGGATCAACAAGAATATAGACTTGAATATCATGCACCAAGTTCCCTACCTTTTCTGGGGGCAAGTCAATTCCTAAATTCCCACGAGAAACGATAATTCCATCTGCTTCTTCCAGGATCTCATCAAAATGCTTCAAACCCTGGTGTGATACAGGTAATATGAAATGAATACTAACTTGATTTGATCGTCAGAGGCCAAACATCGGACAAAGCTACAATATTTTGGCTTGAAAGTCAGAAAAAGCCATAATAACATGCACATTCCGCCAGAAACTCACAGATCAAATGCGGAATTCAGAGACAGACTGATTCACATCGAAGTTTATACTATATCACTCACCTCTACAGTCTCAATTTTGGCAAATATCTGTGTTTGGTGAAGGTTCTGTTCATCCAGGAAAGCTCTGAGCTACAAGTAAGAGCAAAGAACAATTATGGACTCAGTTTTTATTACAACCTGAGTGTACAATTTTCTTAATTATTTGAAGTAGTCAGATGTAAACAAAGGAAGACTGACCTCTCGCACATCTTCTGCATGTCGAGTGTAGTGTAGTGAAATGAAATCAACATTGTTCTTAGCTCCCCAGTTCGAGATAATCTATATCACAATGAACAATTCAGCAGAATTGAACCATTAGTAATCCTTTAACATCTTTCAACAAAAACAAAATTTTAAAAAGTAGTTTAAAATATTACAAAAAAAGATCTTTTATTGAATTCTGTCAACAATCGTATAAATTTTATTAGTCAATTATATGATTAAAATAAGTATGAAATGACTTTCAGAGCTATTTGGAACTAGTTGAAGGGTAGCTATAAATTCTTAACACATGATATAATATCTTCATAGATCTTTATCATGACTCTTTGATTATTAGTACCAAAAGTCCAAATATAAATTATTAGAGCAGAGCAAGATCCTATTGCTATCATGACCACACTCTATCATCAGATCATTTACAGATTGCAAAACTATACTTTAGATCTGAATTTTTTAAACTCTACACGAGATGCCCTTTATATAGTAGTAGTAGACAGGTAGGAGAGTACGATCATCCAGATTTCATGACAATTATGATCAAAACAATTGACAGAATTAATGCTTATGGAGTGAATCCAGGTATCTTTATAAAGTTTCTAACATCATTGAGGATTTTTTTTTATAAATAATTCAGAATGATATAGATTTCTTTAGAATAAATAAAATTACAAGAGTAAAGTATCTTTGATTGTAAAGAGTGCAAGCAATCTCTGTTATCTCCTAGATAGAGTAGATGACATGCACAAGTTACTGGAAAGAGTCATTTCCACAAACAAGAGGAAGGCACTTGAAGAAGAGATAAAAAAGAAACTTACAACTGTGTCAATTATACCTGTTTATCGTTGTCGCTTAAAGTAGGCAAATTGACAGGAACTTGAGAAATATGCATGGTGAACATAAATCCTGCAAGAGTTGCAGTGTTCTTCACTAGACACGTGACATCTTCATCACTTTTCTTCTGCAGAACCTGATGGTTTAAGTGACCTGATCAGTCTGGTTACTGAGCCCTGACACTTCAATCAGCGAGAAAAAAGATTACAAACAAAAACTTGAAATCATCTTTACCTCAAGCCACACAGAGGTGGATTCATTTCCTGTGACAAGATACTGTCCAAGAAAAATGGTATCGCCCTTCTTGACAGTCTGCAATTTTCACTCATGGAGATGATGATGAATCAGTAGAAAGTCTACAACTTGTGCACTGTGATTCTCTTATTACATATTTAGCACCATTAGTAGAACAAACCTATCAGAATTCAGTATTCAACAACATATTTAGCACCATTACTTACTCTCTCTTTTTTAAAATATTAAGATGCAATTCTATTTCAGTAACCTTATATTGTACGCACCTCAACAAGTCCGGAATAGTTAACAGGTAAGACTTGAGCTGATGGTTCTTTAGTAACATTTGAAGTGATAATGACATGATCATCTGCCTTCAGTTCAATTGGATTCCCAGTTGGGTTACTAATCTGAAGTTCAGGTCCCACTGTATCCATCATAACCTGAAAATGGAATTGACTCAATTATGTCTAAATTGTTCGTAATTATCGTAATTTAAAACCTTGTTAGAACACATAATAAGAGCTGAAAATGTTTTGTTTAGTTGAACTGATCGAACTCAGCTGATAGCTGGTAATTGGTAGCTAATAGCTGATCCTGAAAAGCTATGTACGGTAATTTTTTGTATCAGAAGCTGTTTAGGGCTTGATCAGTTATATCATTTATCAAACAAGTTATCAAGAGCTTGTTAAGCTGAATCAGCTATTAGCTGATCTCATCAGTTTGACCAAACGGACACTTACAGCACATAGTTTCCTGACATTCCTCATTGCTATCCTCAAATTCTCAAGAGTTTCTTGGTGGTAGTCAGCATCCAACCAAGAAAAATCAAATCGGGCAACTGAATAGACAAAAGAAGAGGTAACACGAGATCAAAAGAAGAGAAAGAATCAGATGCTTAAGTAGAGCACTGTTACCTGACATTCCAGCTTTCAGACATTCCTCAATAGTCTCAACAGAGCGTGACTTGGGTCCCAGTGTTCCAACTATTTTGGTTAGTGAAGGTAAACTGCTCTGTCAAGTTACAGATTGAAAGAACATAAGCTCTAAATGTAATCTTTTTTATTGGTGATGTTTCATGTTGCATCACCTCCCTGAAAGTTGGAGCTGGTTTAAGTTCAAAGTTATGGAGTTTATATTCATGTGAGCAGACCAACTTCATACCAAGATGACACAATGGTCTTGAATCGGCATACAAAACAAGTGAAAGCAAACGTTTCAAGAGGTAGAGAGCTTACAAGATTTGAAGAATTTAGAATCGAAGAAAGCCTGAGAGGCTCTTCAGCCACCATATGTCCTCCTTGCATTGTTGTTGTGTGTTGTGTGTGGTTCAGAGTGTAGGAATGAATGGATTGAGGGACTGAAGAGAGGTAGTGTTGGGTAAGGAGCATATGGTAGTTGGAGTGCTCTCTACACTAGTAATCATATGCCACGGTTGGAGGTTAGGTTGGTTGGTGGTTTGGTGAAGGCTTTTATTTTCACGTGATTTTCTCTTCTTCTTTTTTAAATATTCTTTTTATTAATTAGGATAAAGGCTGCGTACTATTGGACCTTTCTAAATCTCATTTAATAACAAAATTTTTACTAAGTATTGTTGTTTCTCGTTTTTAAATATTCTTTTTATTAATTAGGATAATGACTGCGTACTATTGGACCGCTCCAGATCTCATTTAATAACAAAATTTTTACTAGTTATTGTTGTTTCTCGTTTTTCATATCAAAGCAAGAGTGGGGCTTACAATGAATTAGACTCGAGATTTAATTTTGAGAGCACAGTTAAAGAGTGATATTTAAATTTAAATTATTTTATTATATAATAACAAACATTGGTGCATTTTTTATTTCAATAAATTATTTTATTATTACTTATTCATATAATTTTTCTTCTTATTTATTATATACCAATTTTATAACAGTTTAATGTTAATTGAACCTTTAAACTTTAAACCTTTCCTTTGACTAGTTCGATGTTCGGTCCAACTTTTAAAACAATAATTCCTATTCAAATAGTCTTAACAAACTGAAGTTCAATCGAGCTCTGAATTAAAATAACGTCGTTTTAAGTTAAACCTATTTCGGGCCAATCCGGGGCATTCAATAGGGCGAACCGGCCCTCTTAAACACATATAACACAAAGGAGAGAGAGAAAAAAAACTCTGATCCATCTTCACTGGAGATTGTTAAACCTATACAATTGTTGGATCTGCAGGAGGATCCTAATCTAATAAAGCTCCTGAAAGGCTCTCCAGAAAGATTTATTTCTTTAAAGGATCCGAACTTTTGATCATACAGTCTTTTCACAGCTTCTGCCACTTATCTACTCTCATGCCATTATTACACATGTTACATACTAATACTAATGTATGCATTCTTCTACATATTCGAGTCATATTAACATACAAAAAGTTACAAGCTCCTGAACTATGGCTTACCACTACCAAACCAAACAGCTATAATTAATTCGGTTAAGAGTTCCCAAGAAAGTCATGCACGAAGTGGAATAGGACGCAGTTTTCCACAAGACCTACCTCTGTCTCGACCTGGTTGTTCGTCTGGTAGATAAAGACGTATCACTCTTTTGATGTTTCAGGTTGCTTTTCTTTACCCTGGATTTGGGATCCTCTGCAAATTGCAGCAGATTATAATAATTGCAAAGGCACTTAATTGAAGTTTCATGAAGAAGGTTTAGGCATCACTTACTTTTTGGAGAAATTCTTGGCGATTGGACTTCAACTGCACCAGGCTCTGTCTCTATAACTTCACTTGAAGCCCCTGAATGTCCTTCTGATTCTTCCAACTTAACATCCGATACATCTTTTGGAGAGTGAATCATACCTCCCATCCCCTGATCAATGACTTCACCATCTGTTTTTCGTGAGAAGGTAACTCATGTTTAAACGCCTATGTTATGATAGATAACCAAATGACAAGCACTAAATCGACAGCAAACAGATTCCGCGGTCAAAAATAGATATCCTATGCCTTGGCACCAATACCAAATTGACGAGCACTAATGGAGAATGTGGAGTTACGTATATTAAAGAACAGGTCCTCTAAATTCGCCCATTATCCATCCACAATGAAAAATACAACTTATCAGGGATGCTTCTGTAGAACTTGATATGTCACTCCATTTTCCTATAATTTGATTCTAAACACCAGTCTTTCATTAAAAGATTAAGGAGTCATCGGGTTACAATTCATCATCTACTGCTATGATTAATACCCATTTTTCTTTAAGGTCGTCGAAGTCAATAGGTGTTTATTAGAACCATCTCTATCTTTCTGTTGAAGGGCCCATAATCCAGTTTCATCAAATACACATCTTAATGACATTATAACATCAGCAAGTGGAATTGCACCAACCTTTAGCAGTAACGCTTTCTTCCCCCGCTTCATCTTCACGTCTAACCTTGACAAGATTTTCCATGTTATCAACCTTCTGTTGATGAATTTGAGCATTTCTTGCGGTCTCTTCTTGCTCTTTCTTTTCCATGTGAAATTTATTAACCTTCTCCTCAAACTCCTCAATGCACAGTTTAAGTTCTGGTTTTGCGAACTTCTTACCCTGTTTGAGGTCAGATGGGAAGGGGAATACATCAGCAAATCTTATAAATGAACTGCAAGCCCACAGAAAAACAGTACCTTGTTAATTATGCTTTTGAAATGGTCCATCACATAATCTTGAGCAAGGACATGTTCATATGCCTTAAATAACTCAATGAGTTTTTTTATTCCCTTTTCAGTAAATGTCAGCTGAGAGAGACAGTAAGAGATGTATTCCCACTGCCTAACATCTGCAGTCAAAGAGTATACCCGGAACAGGTGAACATTACTACTGTCAGTAATACTAATCACATCATCAAAATAAAAGCAAAACATGGACTTACTTCTGTTTGAAGACAGGAAGAAGACATGAACTAGGAGAAAACATACCTGTGGTTCCACTGAACCTATTGCAAAGCTTTTCAACAAGAGCCTCCATTTGTTTGTCCTGAATAAGATCCAATATTTAGAAGATTGAGGACATAATCATGAAGATATACTTTCCAAAACAACTTAAGCAATCTATACCTTTTGGATGGAACCAATCAAAAACTGCATAATATTATAAAAGGACTCCCTCTTCAGATTCTGATTTGACAATTTGCCTAGTATGTCTGGGAGTAAATTATAAATTGGGTTGCTTCCTGCATGTGGAAAGAATCTGAGATAGTATGTGGCAAGAGAAATGACCACATTAGAACCAATCAATACAATGTTACCAGATGGATTGATAGACTTACCTTTCTTAGATAATTCATGGAAAAAAAGTTTTGCCAGGTTGGAAATCCTTTCATCTTCATCTTCCAACCTTATGGCCATCTCATTTATATAGCCTTTCACCTAATAAAGTACATCCAAAAATTATACCTTGTACCATTAAATAGGAAAAAAGAACATGAGGGAGGTTATTTGACCTTCATCATGTCATTTAATATGAGATGTGAAAGCACCAGCACTGCGTTTTTCCTGACAGAAAGTGAAGGGTCTCGTAACCGTGCATACATGTTTTCAGTCCATGGCTCTACCAGATTAGGGAACCTAACTGCCAAATCCCCAAGGGCAATAGTGCAATTGGAACGAACAGTTTCTGATGGTGCACTTTCTACAACTGTGAAGAGAAGCTGGAGATTTGCATCGCTGCAAATGCATAAACTCAGAAAATTTTGGCATAAACAGATGACACTACATGTGTGTATCAAGCTTCTATATATGTGTGTGGTATGTGCACAAGAGACAGAGAGAGGGAGAGAGAAATCACCAAAAGTTTGCATCAATAATCATAAATCGACAAAGAGCAAGCATTGCAGATGCCTGTAGCTCTGGATACTGCACAAAAAGAAGGTCAAGTCAGCTACCAATACAAGTATTTTGGAAGGAAAAAAGGACCAAATACATTTCATATAGAGTGTCTTCCCAAGATCATGCGTGAAGGTTTTCCAAACTGCAAGAAAATTAGGAATCAATTACCTTCTGCATCAGAGTAAAATTTCTACAGAGCTTTGAAAGAAAAGGGGCACAATGGCCTATCAAATTCTTCTCCTCAGAACCACCAGAAACAATCTCTTTCTCAGCTCTCTCAGAGAGTGTATCAAGTATTGCATCTTCAGAGGCTGCAACACCTAACTCAGCATTGATATCACTTTCCTGAATGAATAGTAAACCATAAATATTATCATATGAAAACGTTGCTTGTAACAAAAATGATGCTAGTTACAATCGTGGTACTAAAGAATACCTTCAGGGTATTCACAGATTTCATGCCAGCGTTATCGTCAGCAGCCATTTTTTCTTTTGTTGTCCTCTGTTTCTGGATCTTGCGAACACAGGATTCAATATACAGCAACTGGTTCATGGCGACATGACTGATAAGAAATAAGTATCTACTAAGTTTTGACACTTGGATTGCTGTAAGAATATTGATACCACAACTTTCACTATCATTCTCCTCTCCTTCAGCACACTCAAAAACCGAACAAAGTGATTTCTTTACAAGTTTGGCTGCTAAGGTTTCTGGAGTTGGATGAATTGCGTAGATAACACCAATGGCTTTGTCAGCAGCAGCATACCAAATTTTTTCAGGAAGCCAAAAGCCAGTGATCAAGCTTTCCAGTATACCAAATGCTAGGCTACCATTGCTGGACAATAACTTTTTCCTGTCCTCTTCAGATAATCTCTGAAGTGCAATGCATGACATTCTAGCAAGCAAAGGATCAACTTTGGCCCAACGCCCAAAACCAATATCAATTATATCTTGCAGATGAGAACCAAGAATCCCAGGAGATGCTTTTGCAGCCATGCATATAACTGATAGAGCCCCGCGACTTTGTTCTGCTGTGGTTCCGTTAACATTAAAGCAAAAGAAATCCCACAAAGCTGATATCTGCAATGAAAATAATTATGAAACAAATGCATTCAAAAAAATTATGGAAAGCAAAATATGGGCTACGTGGAACGCACCGTGCTTGTAGATATGTCACCTTTGGACACCAAGATACCAACAATGAATTCCAGGGCTGCAAGGTCGCCTATATTTGAATCTATGGCAAGATTCAAGAGACTTTTGGCAGTTTCACTGGGGTTTTTCCTTATGTATATGGTTATGAAGGCATTTTCTACAGCTTCATAGATGGACTTGTCCTGAGAGAATACCTATGCAATAAAAAAGAACACGGTGAATAATGTTGAAAACAATATTTCAAATCAGGTCTACAAGTCAAGAATCTAAGAGCAAGAAAACATAAACATAGACTACCAAATTACTTGTCATTGCTTCTCTGGTATGACAAGAAGCAAAAATTTACCAGTGGCAACATCTTACGGAGGCTGTCTTCCGCACCATCAATTTGGAATTGTTTGCACCTCATCAGTAAGAGAATTGTGTTTTCAACATCTGTGGCAGAAGATGAAGCCATTAATTGAATGAGTATTGGCATTGTAGCAGACACGCACCTAGAAAACCTTAATCCGGCCTCAAGTGATGCCACCAAAGCCCTGGTCTGCTCTAAGTTCCCAACATCTGGAACTAAGCTGGGGTTTTGTGCTATATTTTCTTCCTGATGACTATCAGTTAAGCTGTCATGCTGACCCACAGCTATCTCTTCATGGACATCATCAATTTCACTTCCATCAGTGCCCTCAATATCAGATGGCAAACCATCTATTACACTTTCTGCTACTTTTTCTGGTTCAAGCTCACTCAACTTCTTCCTGTACTGATCTAATGTTGCTTCAAAGGAAGGTGTTCGAAGTTGTGGACCAAAAGGGTTGTGCTGCAACATAATGATCAACAAGTTCAATGCAGCTTTTCTGACCATTGCACTTTTGTCCTCCAACCTACCAGCAGCAACTACTCCTACCTCATTCCACAACCCAATTGGAACAGAGTGCTCTTCACATAGTTCAGCCCAGACCTGAAGGACTCTACTTCTAGTGTATGCAGAAACATCTCGACAACGCTCAAGCAAGATTTCCAACATGGCTTGCTTGGTTCGCAGACGAACAGATTTTGAACTAACTTCACCCTCAGCATCCTTAAATGCCTTGGCAACCAGCTTTCCAAAAACACCAACAAGAGCATTTCTTATCTTGTAAGATTCCCCTCCAAAATGTGGGACCAAGAGCCCAATGTTTGTTGAAATCAATTTTGGCAGCCGATCAGCAAGCTCCACCAGGAAACGACCAATATTTTCAGCCCCAACAGGGTCCTTCACGTAAGCTTTAGGGTTAGTTCTGCCAACCTCCCTAATAAGAGAAGTAGCAAGGGTTCCGTCAGAGTACTTCTTCTCCGTCCTAGCAACAGCATCGGCCAAGTGTGTGACAACAAAATCATATTTGTGAACTAGGTGCATGATTGTAGCACATGATTGTGCTGTATACCGATATTTAGTAGCACAAGCCCCAATTATACGACATAAAGCATCTTTTGTTTCAGAGTCCTTCAAAAGTGTTGCATTCTCAAACATAGAGAACGTATTTCTGCAAAATCCAAATGACAACAATGTACAATTTATAATGGGATAAATGAGCTGATACAACTGTAGTAGTAAACTTACTTAGCAATGAAAGAAAGATAATTTTCATCTAGTTCTGATGATCCAAAGAGCAATTGGAGGTTGATTTCTAACGAATTTGCAATCAAACTAAGAATACGACCCCTCTGCGGTTCCCAATTCCACGACTGCATAACCTGTTTCTTCTTGTTTGCCCCTGTCACCTAAACAAACGACCAAAAAGCTTCACTTGACAGAAATTTAAAATCACGCTCAGCACCATCCAAATTATATGGGCATGCATCATATGAGAGTACCTTCGAATTGTTAACAGAGCTACTACTTGACTCCTCGGCAAGAATAATATTGAGGAGGAAAAATGTGTAAATCCGAAAAGCATTTCTGAGCGACGAAACACGATCAAGCAAAGGACTAACTTCATCTTCGTCCTGTCCATGAGATGCCCTAGATAAAGAATCAACATTTGGGAGGAGAACACTGAGATTGGATCTCAGACTCTCAACGAAATTGAGCTTATAAGACGGCTTCAAACTAGAAAAACCCCGAACCAACGAGTACACACGGTCAAACACATCTTGTTCTTCAATGCAAAACAGCTCCTTATCCGAAAGATCAAAAGATACACCTAATCAAAACCAAACCAACAAGCCAATTGGGAACATGAACCACAAAAAGGGAATCTAAATTTCACAGTAATCTCAGCAAGGGAATGACCTTTGACGAACTCTTCGAGTCCGGAGGGAGGAAGCGAAACGACGTCAGTGGGATTATGGGCATAGAGGTGGTCCTCGCCGGAATCTTCCTCCAGTGATAGAAGTGTCGCCGGGAACACGAATTGTGGAGGAATTTTTCCTAGAGAGAGAAACTGAACTACAAATTTTGGTACAGTGAAAAAGAGAGAGAGAGAGTTCAAATTGTGGGAAACGAAATGGAAGTGGGCGGGAATGTGTACGGTCAATTTGAGTAAACGGTTCGAATCGGATCCGGGTGGGCTCAATCTGAAAAAAGCCCAATATTCGGCCCGATAAAATAGGGCCTGACCCGTTCTCTTCTAATCAGGCCGAGCCGGGACCTATCTACCGATGATGTGGGACCAGGCCAGCACCATTTTAAGACTCCTCCTAAGTTACACTATCTTTCTTCTCAACCGCCCTTACCTAACTGCCAAGAAATTCTGTGTCTTAAACACCTGAGATTCTGTAACAAGAAGATTTCTCATTTCTTTACTCAACCGTAGGATTGTTCCTTCATTGGGTTCACCTCTTTTTGCAAATATAATCACTGGGTCGTGAATAAAAGTAGATAAAGAACAACTTGGCTGATCAGAGAGTTAAAGCTGGAGAAACAGCAATGCCATGGAGCTTGGCTTTGTGGATGGGGAAGCTGGTGTGGGTGGCACTTGTCGGTTGGATCTCTTCCTGCCTATCTGTTGCTGATGAGTTGGCCATGTCTCTAAGAACTGGAGATATGGGCCCTTTCTATGTTGGGTGATTATCCTGAATTTCTTCGTTAAAGATCGAAACTTTATGCTTGATTCATTGCTTTTGTGTCTCTTGGTCAGTCATGCGGTTAGGTATTCGTCTTTCTTGATTGGGTTAAACTTCTGAGGAATGATTGTGTATCAAAAAATGGGTTTCCCTTGTTTCAATGTGTTCTTTTTTCCGATCTCTATATTTAGATTCGTCACTGAGAATTCAGAAACTCAGACAACTTGTGCTCCCATGTCTCTGCAGTTATAGAAGGTTTATGTGCATAATTCTCGTCATAATTCATCCATTAGAACACACGTATGAAGGGTTTTAGGATGAACAAAACCTTAAAGCTTTTGGATTACTTGGTTAGTTATGGAGATGTAATCATTTTTTAGGTTTTCTGAACAGAGATCCGTAATCAGGTCTTGCAAGTTACTGATTTTCAGAATCAAGATTGCAGCTTTTACATCGTTCCTCCCAATGCAAAAGACTATTTGTTGAGAAGAGTAGACTTTACAGGGAGCTAGAATTTGGAACTTGACAGGGTCGCTACAATCTCTAGTTTCAGGAATGAATGTTTCTTGTTGATTTGGTTATTGGAATTTCTGTTCAGATCAATCCAACTTACAGGGAATGGCGAGTTCATCTTCTTCCATTGCACTAATGATTAAATCATTGAGGCATTATTTGTTCTTTTTAGCGTTGTAATTATAGAGAAAGATCTCAACTGTAAATAACAAAATACTAATATGGTTCGAATTATGTATAATTACAAGCAATGTTCCAATTTTATATATATGTATATATATATAATTGGAAGAGAAGTACAAAGACAAGATCAAAAATGGAGTCAAATAAAGAATCCAAGAAAAAGACAGAAATCCTTTCCATACTCTGTCTGTCAGACAGGTTGCCTTAGAAGATCTTCCTCAACATCATATATATATATACATAGAAATTGCCATATAAGGACACCAAAAATTATATATATAATTTTTTATTTTTGGTGACAATTTCTATGTCACAGCTTCATATTTATTAAATTTTTGAAAGAGTCAAAACACCCAAAAAAAATCTAAATTGATGGATAAATGATAGTTTTAAAATATTTTAAAAATATTTTTGAATTTTCAAATTTATCAAAAAATTTAATTGAAAATAACTAAAAAAACATATGCAACATTGCACATCTATCCTACTTATACTAAGCTCTAACTTTTTAGAATTGAACTAATTAAATATTACTTAATTAATATTTTATTATAATTATCTTAAATTATTAATTTAATTGGTTAATATAATATATATTAATATATTTTGTCG
>JANIMX020000078.1:1567385-1578349 GCA_024582655.2 Erythroxylum kunthianum
CTTAGTGAATACAAAAGCTTTGGCAATTGAGAGCGTCTCTCTCTAGTTTCTCTCTCTAAGTGCTTTTCTTCTTCGTCTTATCTCTCATAGTAAGGTTGTATATTCAACGAAACATCTTCATCTTTGTTATCATTAGCTTATAAGTATGCACTTATTAGATGGACTAACGCTCTGCTTCATAGAATTATTGATTATTTATTTATTTATTTTTAAAAAATACTTTGTTTAGACTTTGATTAAAAAATAACGAAGAAACACACCGGATATAAATATCCCGCGTGGACTGATTTTTTTAATCAAAGTTTGAGAACATTAGTTTTATAGAAAATTGAAAATTATTACAAAATTGGAATATTTAAAAAATGAATAAACTTGTTAATTTTTGTTACTCTTAATTAAAAATGAAACATATTTTTTATAATTATTTTATTTTCTCAGGTTGGTGGTTGGACTCAAACTTATGGTGATGGGAAGCTAACATTTGCTACTGTTAGAGGAGCTGGGCACTTGGCACCTTATACGTCTCCTAGAAGATCATTAGCACTTTTTAAGGCATTTATTGCAGGAAATTAAGAATTTCCATTTGATTAAGAAATTATATAATTAAGTTTTCAATAATTTCTTTTTTTATCTGTAATGTCTTCCAAATATATATTAAATAAATTATTGATTGCGTGTTAAATTATATAATTTATGCAGATATTCTATTATATATACATATAATGACAAAATAAATACAATATGAATACTATATGACGATTAATTAAATACTATTTATACGATGATGAGCTCTTTAACTTGAACCGAACTAATTAAATCTAACTCAAACTAATAATTTATTATACAACAATAACAATAATAATATTCAATAAAAATTTCTCTGTTAAGCAGGATCTATGGAGGTCTTAATAGTAAGCAACCTTATTCCTAGCTAGTAAAGAGATTGTTTCTAAATGAACCACATAAAACAAAAAAAGGATCAATTTTTAACTGATACAAATATTTAAAAAAACTTAAAATACTATAATACAAAAAAATTTAAGATGATCAATTTTTGAAGGTTTCTTAAATTCTAGAAAAAAATTTACGTTGGTCATTTGGAAACAGTCTCTCTATAGTTAGAGGTAAGGCTGCGTACTACTGAAACTCTCCAGACTCTACTCAGAAACGAGATTTTTACTGAGTATTGTTGTTGTTGTTGTTGTTAAATTATAGAAAAAGTTTATATATTTTATTTTGAGTTAATCAAAAAAATTATTAAATTTTAAATAATAAATCGTAAATTTTAAAAGTGGAGATAATAATAATAAAAATACAAATGTCAGGAACAATATAATTAAATTAATTTTTTTTTGAAAAAAAAAAAACAAGATCCTCGTTACTTCCAGTCCATGAACAAGGTGGTCCCATTCCCTCTCTTAAATAGTTTGAAATTAGAGCAAAATAATGAATCTAATTTACTGAAAATCAAAGCTTTTTAACTCAAATGTCATCGAACAAGATTCCATATCTCTTTCTCTATATATATAATGACCGCCTAAAGGAATTGCTACTTGTCACTCTCACGTAGATTCGCAGAGCACAATCGCATCGCTCTCACCGTCGCTATGGAACCCGAAGAGTATGACCCAGTTGCCCTTTTCATGTCTCTCGACGACTGGCCCTCCAACGAGGTCTATCTCGTCGGTTTTGTCATGGCCAACATCGTCGGTGTCCAGTACTACTCCGGTAGGATCACTGGTCGTGAACTTGTGGGTCTGGTTCGAGAACCGTTGAACCCTTTTGATAGTAATGCTATAAAAGTTCTCAATACGCGGTCTGTCCAAGTGGGTCATGTTGAGAGGTCAGTTGCTGCTGTTTTATCGCCTTTGATTGATAATTCTCGTGTTATTGTTGAAGGGATAGTGCCTAATTCGCGTAGTAATGGAAATAGGTATAGGATTCCATGTCAAGTTCACATTTTTGCCAAATATGAGGATTTTGAGGGTGTGAAAGCTGAGTTGTTGAGCGGTGGGTTGATTTTGATTGAGAATTCGAATGCGGGTATTGGGTTATCTGAGGCTATGGTAGTGAAGGAGAAGTATAAGAAGATGGAGTCTAGGAGTTTAGATGATATATTCAAGTTAGTGGATGAGAATCTCAGTAAAGAGAGGAAAATGGGTGTTTTGGAACCACCTAAATCTAAGATCAAGTCTGAGCTTTTTCCACACCAAAAAGAGGGGTTATGGTGGCTGATGGATAGAGAAACTTCTAACAGACTGCCCCCATTTTGGGAAGAGAAGAATGGTGAGTATGTCAACATTTTGACTAACTATCATACAAGCAAGAGACCGGAGCCTTTGCGCGGTGGAATTTTGGCAGATGATATGGGTTTAGGCAAAACCTTATCTTTGCTCTCTTTGATTGCATTTGATAAGTTTAATATTGAGAATAGCTTTGATGGGGAAGTTGGGAAAGTAGAGGAAGGAGCGGCTGTGTCAAGTGGAAAGAAAGGCAAGAGGGCTAGGGTAAGTAGAAAGGGTACAGGTGGACGAAAAAGGTGCAAATTTGAAAGTAATATATTGGATAACAATGTGGAAGGCAAGTCTATGGCCGTGGCTGATAACTCTGATGCTTTGGCTTCAAAGACCACATTAATTGTATGCCCTCCTGCTGTATTCTCAACTTGGATAACAGTTGGAAGAACACACTGAACATGGATCGTTCAAGGTTTATATGTATTATGGAGAGAGGACTAATGATGTTGAGGAGCTTAAGAAGTACGATCTAGTGTTGACAACATATAGTACTTTGACTGTTGAATACTCATCACTGGATTCTCCTTTGAACAAGATTGAATGGTGGAGGATTATTTTGGATGAGGCGCACCTCATCAAGAATGTCAATGCTCAACAAAGTCGGGCGGTCACTAGTTTGAAGGCAAAGCGAAGATGGGTTGTCACAGGAACACCCATCCAAAATGGATACTTAGATTTGTTTTCATTGATGGCATTCTTACGGTTCGAACCATTCTCTATCAAGAGTTATTGGCAAACTCTTGTACAGCGTCCTCTTGCTCAAGGAAATAAGCAAGGGCTTTCAAGACTGCAGGTAAATGCTATGTCACTAATATTCGTTTCTACATAGCACACGAAGATCTAATGCTCTTACCAAGTAGTTCGTAGTGGCTGTTATTTTGTACGATTCTAGTCAAATTATTTCTTATGCTTCTTATACAATTTGATTGATGGTGTATGCTTAGAAATGCTTAAATTATCATCACGTTTAAACTATAATTTCTGGATTAACAACTACAGAAGTCACATGTTAATGTAAATAGTTGTGGAAGTTTCATTTCAAATTCTTAGGGTGTCATTGCTAGTTCCTTGCAAACCCTTATGAAAGCACAAATGAATGTCATTTGGGTGCAGGTTCTTATGGCAACCATTTCTTTGCGAAGAACAAAAGACAAAGATTTAGTTGGATTGCCTTCAAAAACAATTGAGACACATTACGTCGAGCTTTCTCAAGATGAACGTGAATTGTATGATCAGTTGGAGGGAAAAGCTAAGGGTGTTGTCCAAGAATTTATAAATGCTGGCAATGTAACCCGCTGCTATTCAACTGTACTTTGTATGATTGTTCGACTTCGTCAGATATGTGATGATTTGGCTTTGTGTCCCTCTGATCTTATCTCTGTACTCCCTTCTAATAATATTGAAGGTATGGGGCTTGAGACTTAATTCGTGTTCTTTCACTGAAGTTGCATTGTTTATGAATTAAACATTCTAATTCAGGATTGCATTTCTTAGTGCACTGAAGTTAGATCCAAATATTCTCTATTTGTTTACAGATACCCAAGCTGATTAGTCTAATCTTTTCTTATGTATTTGTTGTAATATAGGTTTCACTTTTTTTGCAGAATTGGGTCTACTGCTGTGCGGGATTAAATTATTCAATGAGCTTTTAATTTCATATTATATCAGACTTCATGCTTTTCTCAGACAGTGATTTGACCGTTTGATATTTGTCTTCGTGATATTGTGCAGTACATGATATGGTTATATGCTGACTGTCAAACTTTTGATTCCTAACAGATGTCTCAAATAATGCGGAGTTGCTTAAAAAGGTGGTTACTGTGCTTCAAGATGCTGAAGATTTTGATTGTCCTATTTGCATTTCTCCACCATCTAATGCTGTAATTACCCGCTGTGCTCACATCTATTGTCGGTCCTGCATTATAAGAACCCTTCAGCGCACTAAACCGTGTTGCCCACTTTGCCGCCATCCTCTATCTCTCTCCGACCTGTTCTCAGCCCCTGATGTATCTTCTGACAGTAAAGAGACTGAAATATCTTCAAGAATATCCTCCAAAGTCTCTGTTCTCTTGCAGCTACTCATAGCGTCAAGGACCGAGAACCCTACTAGAAAGTCAGTTGTCTTTTCACAATTTCAAAAGATGTTGTTGTTGCTTGAAGAACCACTGAAAGCAGCTGGCTTCAAGATCCTGCGGTTAGATGGATCGATGAATGCAAGAAAGAGGACTCAGGTAATCAAAGAATTTGAAATGCCAGGGCCAGAAGCACCCATGGTTCTGCTTGCTAGTCTTAAGGCTTCAGGAGCTGGTGTAAACCTTACAGCTGCATCATCAGTTTATCTGTTTGAGCCGTGGTGGAATCCGGCTGTCGAGGAGCAGGCAATGGATCGCGTTCACAGGATTGGACAGAAAGAGGATGTAAAGATTGTCAGGTTGATTGCTCAAAACAGCATTGAAGTAAGGATATTAGAGATGCAGGAAAGGAAGAAGAAACTAGCCAAGGAAGCTCTCGGGAAGCGAGTGCAGAAGGCATACACCGACTTCACCATAAACGATCTTTGTGCACTCATGTCGCTTTGAGCTTTCTTCTCCTACAAGTACATGCCTTGTCTTTGGCTCCAATCCTTGCAACTCATCATACTTGTCCAGCATATTCTGAATGTTTCATTCTTGGTTAGTACATATTCTGAAGTACTCTGCTTCATAGTGCTAGTCGCCTTTGGTTAGGTGTGTATAGGAGGTGCACATATACAACGTGCATATATGTATATCCCAAGACTTCTTATGATGATTAAGAAGGAGGAGTCTGAGTTAAACTTGCAAGTTCTAACTTCAGCAGTAAAATCAAAGTGTTTTGAAACCGAGTTCATGTAGTTTTTACAAGATTTGAGATACCATATTTCCTGTTTCAATCCTAATTGTCAAAGGAGCACACACTTGCCAAAATTTATGGAGTGGTATTCTTCTGATAATCATGTCATCACTTCCATGTAGAATAAGTTTTTTGACAGGTAGATTGCTAAAACTTGTTCTAGGATCGAGTTTGAGTTTGATCGGACTTCATGTTAACTTGAAAAGTTTATAGTCAAAAATTTGATCTTTCTTGATAAGAAAGAAGAGGCTAAAGGTTGGAAATGAGTTTAATTTAGTGTGTTTTATATACTAGTTAGGGGTAAGACTGTGTATTAGTATTACTGGAATTCTTCAAATTTTACGTACCAGCGAAACTTCTACTGAGTATTGTTGTTATTGTTGTATTTAAATTGAGGATCAAATTGAATATTATCAAATTGTTTTGGATTAAATGTTTGAATTGAATTAGATTGAATGGAAAGAATTAAATTTTGTGTTATAATATAATTTATTTTAATATTTTATAAATTTAATTTTAAGCATTTTTATGCTTGAATTTAAAATAATTAATTTTTAATTTTAAACATTTTTATTGAATTTAAATTTTTAACTTTTGAAATAAAGATATAAATAAGTTATATTATCTTTCAATTTTTGATTAAAAAGAAATTAATAATATTTTTCTTTTTAGAGGAACTAAAATTAATTTCAAAAACCTTATCCAGAAACCTGACTTGACTGACACCAACTGATTGACAGAGACACGTCAGCAACAACAATCTCTGCCACGTCAGCAGAAAACTCTAACCGGAAAACCTCTGTTCCATGCAAACACCTTGTTGTCTTCTCCATACTTTCCATTTCTGGCCTCCCAATTTCCCACAGAATGGGAATCATTTTTCCATATATGTCGTTATACATTCCATTAACACAGTCAGACCCAGTTGATAAAAATTTGATCTTTACGTGGGAAACATAGAAATAAAATAACTTTCTTCGATTTTGTTTCAGGGTATATATAGACATCTGCGAGGTTCTGTGAGTCATACAGCCTGTAACCATTGTGAAGGATTGTTTAGCTATGGCAGAGAAGGACAAGGATAGAGACCCATCGGAGTTTTTGTACGAGGACGGTAGTGTCGAAGGTCTGGACATTGAAGTGAGCAAGATTGAGAGCGGAGAGAGCTGTGATGGAGAAGAAGAAGAAGAGAATGGTGATCAGGGTGACGATGAGGCTTTCTCTTCTCAGCAATGGCCGCAGAGTTTTAGGTAATCTTGAATTAAATTTGTAGCTTTGTTTTCTCGGTGGATGGTTTCGAGCACCCTTTTGATGCTTTTGTCTGGTTTCTCTGCTACAAGAACTTACACTTTGAATTCTGGTTTCCTTCTCATGGATGTTAGTGATTTTTTCCCTGAAACTGATGTTCTAGCATTCATCGTGTTCTTTGAATTTCTGGGCAGAGAAACAACAGACAGTCTCACAATATCGGCATCACCATATTTTGGCTACGTTGGACATTTACAAAGTCCAGGATATTTAAGTATTGACAAGTACAGCAACTTAAACATGGAAGCAAAAACTCCATTACTGTCTGATATCGAAAGGCGTTATCCAAAAGAAGAGATAGATAAGATTTCTGTAACACTCTCCTCATCAAAACCTTCATTCATGACTGGAGAGTTTCCCGTTGCTCTTGGATGTAGCTTCACTCAAACTGTCTTCAACTATAAGCCACATTATCAATTTTCCTGACTTCTTTCAGATGCTTTCTGTTTTCACATTACTGTTACCTGACCTGTTCTTCTTTAACAGCATTTAACGTGATGGTTGGAGTTGGTCTTCTTTCTATGCCTAACACGGTGAAAGAAGCAGGTTGGGCAAGTTTAGCCATTTTGGCTGTTTTTTCATGCGTGTCTTGCTATACTGCTACTCTCATGAAACAATGCTTCGAGAGTAGAGAAGGCATCATAACCTACCCTGATATAGGAGAAGCTGCTTTTGGGAAATGTGGACGCCTTGTAATATCTGTGAGTTTCATATGAACTTGTATCATAATTTCTGTTACCATAGTGAGTTTTGCAGTAGTCAATGTTTGTGATTCAGAATTTGTAATCTACTGAACTGCCCGTCATTGCATGTTTCGCATTTTCTTTTTTTTTATATATATATATTTTTCAACTTTCACGAGGTCACTCATACTATTGCAATCTTGGGTTTTGGTGCAGATTGTTTTGTACGTAGAACTATATGTAAGTGCAGAGTTGGTTTTTCTGATTCTTTCTTGTTTTTCCTGCTATGTTTGATCTGTTTTCAAGGAAATTCTTGAGATTTCTTTCCAATTTCTGCAGTCATATTGTGTGGAGTTTATTATCTTGGAAGGTGACAATCTTACCAGATTATTTCCGGGAACATCATTGGATTTGGTTGGCTTGCATCTTGATTGTAAACACTTATTTGGATATCTTACAGCTCTTGTTGTTCTACCAACGGTTTTGTTAAGGGATTTTCGTGTGATCTCATATCTTTCAGGTTTAGCAAACTTCTTCTGTCAGCTGCTATCTCCATTGAAGTATGAACAGAAGTTGATAACTCACTGTTCCTTCCATGTAATTTTTTTCTTGCAGCTGGTGGGGTTTTAGCAACTGCTTTGATTGTTCTCTGCTTGATTTTCCTCGGTACTACAGGTGGAATTGGGTTCAATCAATCTGCTCCATTAGTGAATTGGAGTAACATCCCATTTGTGGTTGGTGTTCATAGCTTCTGCAACTCTGGTCACTCTGTGTTCCCAAATATCTACCAGTCCATGGCTGATAAAACAAAATTTACAAAAGCAGCAATAGCCTGGTACAAGAACATTGTATGGTTACAGATCCCCATCATTTCAGTTGCCTTTTATGATGCCTTTTAAATCTTCTACTTCTTCTTTGTTTGTCCAGCTTTTTCCTGAGCTTTTTAGTTTATGGAGGTGTTGCAGTCATAGGGTTTCTCATGTTTGGTGAAGCTACAGTGTCTCAGGTAACCCTGAACATGCCAAGACAGTCCTTTGCCTCAGAAGTTGCATTATGGACTACCGTAAGTTTGGTTTCAGGCATTTAAGCTTCACTTGGTAGATATATATATATATATATATATATATAATGGTTTCTAACCTTTCAATCATTGCCATTTTTTGCAGGTTACAAATCCACTAACCAAATATCCTTTGGGAACTGGCAGATTAAACTTAAAACAATGAGGAAAAAAAACCTTCAATTGTGTTTAATTGGATTGCAGAAACAAAAGACCTTTCTCAGGTTTTCTGTTTCATCTTTTGTTTTTGCTATATCCAATTTGGTTCCTTGACAGGGAACAGATATTCTTTGTTGGTAAATCCATTGGCTAGAGGTATAGAAGAGCTACTTCCAGTTGGGACTTCAGACAGTTACTGTTGTTTCATTCTTCTGAGGATACTAATCGTTATGTCCACTGTTTGTGCTGCTTTTGTTCTTCCATTCTTTAGTAAGTGTTCACTTAGTTCTAGATTGGACTGCATATCAGGCAAAAGAACAGTGTCTAATGGTTGTATTGAAGCTTGATGATGATTTTTTAATTATCAGAGTACAGATACTCCTAAAGCTAAACTCATACTACAATGGCAATAGACCGGATCAAACCAGGCTCAACCTTAGAGCCTGAATTTAATTTCTATGCTCAAGTAAAGCCAGAAAAGTTCAAATCTGTCAGCATAAGAAAAGGATAAAAACGCTCGGGTATAAACCCAGTTCAAATCGGATGCTTCGAATTCCGATCCAATCCCAAAAAATTTTCTTTAGATTCAAGTCCAAATCCGATTAAACCAGAGTTTATCCATTAACTTCAGACCTGACATTATGTTACACAAAGTACAATGGTCCACCTAAGGATGTTTATGCAACAACTATTTGTGTTACTTCCTTTCTCAGCTTCTAATACTCCTGAAGTGTAGTGACTAACATCATTGTGTTACTGATTGCAGGTCTTTTAATGTCTCTGATGGGTTCTGTCCTCTGTCTACTTGTGGTGAGTGCAAGCTTCAGGTGTATGGAATTGTTAAACTATTCATATCAGTAACTTATATTCTCTGGAGGCTTACAAGCTTAGCCCTGGTTTTGTGACTTTGTCTGACATAATTCCAGGCAGTAATAATGCCAGCTTTGTGCTTCTTAAGGATTGTGGGGAAGAAAGCGACAACAACCCAGGTTACAGGAACTTTAACTCCATGTTAGTTGCGATAAACCAGTATTTTTTATCAGGAAAATCTTCAGGCTTTCTCATCTGTTCTGATAATCCAGGTTGTTCTAAGTTCAACCATCGTTGTTTTCGGGATCCTGTGTGCAACTCTTGGAACATACCATTCCTTGGTGTCCATAGCAAAGCAATACTGAAACACCACTATCCCTGAAAGTCAAAGCCCCTAAGGATTGGTTCTACTGGGCTGGTGAGATGGAGAAAAAACCTGTGCCAACCATGGAATGTGAAGGTGATAGCTTAACAATTCAGTAATGGTTAGGAGTTAGGACAGTAACCTCGGAGTTTCAGAAGAATGTGTAACTGAAATGATCATGAACTATCATTACACTTCCAAGTTTTTTGCAATAATATCTACAAGTAGCTTTTCTTCATTTGCCTGCACATTGCATTGATGATATATTGAAATTCAGTAACAAAACTTGCTCTTAAGCATACAATTCAGTTTCATAAGGATGTTTCAATGCTCACCATAGCTACTTCAACCACTTGCTCTTCATTGATCATTTAGTCAAAATATGTGTGGCTTTAGATCCCCTCTCACTCTCAACATGAGTAGACTACCATTTCAAAAGGTGATTGGCTTTTACAGCCACAATTTGCTAATACCCTTTCATTGAATAAGGATAATGTTAGCTATAGCTACTTGTAATCAATGAGTTGAATCAACATTATATTTAAACTTAAATTTAAGTATCTTAGGGACCCACATCACATTTGACGAAAGTTAGGAACTTGGTATGGGTCTTACAAGATTGATATCTTAGGCTGAATGAGACAAAGATATGATGATCTTCCCAGTTCATGGCTAACTGAGAAACATAAGAGAAAACAAAAAATAGGTGTTTTTTTCTTAAATGTTCTTCCAAGTGCATCCAAAGCGCGTGCTTTTAATCCCTGATATTTTACTAAGGGAATATCAATTTATTTATTTATTTTGTATTTACCTGGTAAATCCTTAACTTAACTTAATTTTCTTCTTCCAAGAGGAATGGAAACAGAAGAAAACAAGTTTTTTATTATCTTATTTTCATATAGTGAATTTGGTTTTTTTAAAATGTTATATTATATTCAATTAAACATTATTAATAAATGGTTCTTTTAATATAGTAAAGCTTAAACTAATATTAGAAGATGAGGTGAAAAAATTATAAATATTTGTGATTTACAATGTGAAAAATGTATCATGTTTTTATTATTTATATAAACTTATCCCAAAAACAACTGAGTTAATTGAAAATTGATTTTAAGTGAGCTTATGCTAGTAGGGTTACTTTTTTATTGGAAGACGACGACAACAACAATGACAAATTTAGTTTTCCCGCTTTGCGAGGGTTAGGTGAAGGACATCAATTGTACGCAACTTTTCTCTTGTATTGTATAAATGATACCTTTTAATTATATAAAGATTTTAAAATATAAATTAGGGGTTATACTATAATTATAGACTATTGCAATAATTACATTTAATGAGAATGTTATTTATTATAATAAATTGTAAATTCAACCTTAAAATACAACAAACTCAATTTTCTCACTTTGCGAAGG
>JANIMX020000078.1:1585642-1596120 GCA_024582655.2 Erythroxylum kunthianum
TATCTTAACTTCTGGAAATATTCATATTATAACTGATCCTCCCTTAATTTTGATCCTACTATGCCACAAAAGTATCAGTAATTACATTTAATGAGAATGTTATTTATTATAATAAATTGTAAATTTAACCTTAAAACACAACAAACTCAATTTTCTCACTTTGCGAAGGTCGAGTGAGGGTCATCAATTGTACACAACTTTTCTCTTGTATTTTTACAAAGATGTTGTTTCCGTAACTTGAACTCATAACCTTCCGATCACAAATGACTAATCTTATTAGTTACTCCAAAGCTCGCCTTCAAACTATATATTCAACCTTAATTTTTATAAATTACAATTATGGCTTTGAATTCAACATTATTATTAGGAGAAATTACTAATTAGTTTAATATTCTCTATGTACTCTTTCTTTAAAGAATTGTTACTATATATATTTCAATAAACTCAAAATATTAAAGGATAATTCTACTATTACCTTAATTGCATCGATCGATTATTGCCCTAAGCACCCATTATTCACCAACTACACGAAATTCCATAATACTTCTCAAAATTATAAATTGAAACTCAATTATATATATGACCATCCTTATCGTAAAAAGGGAATTTTTATTTTATTAAAATAATATAATCACCACAAAAATTTTGGCCAAAAATCTATCTCCAAATTGATCATGTCCAGCAAAATTTATCTCCAAATCGATCATGTCCAGTAAAGAAGAAGAGTTGACTGATCATGAAGGGCATATTAATGAGTAACCAGAAATGCATGCATGCACATATAATAATAGAGGGAAGAAGGAGAGATCAGCTACCAAGAAGCGAAGGTAAAGTTTGTTCTTTCTTCCTCTCCCATGGCTGGAATAGAAGGAAACAGTCTTGTCATGAGACATCAAAGGGTGAAAGACACTTACCCTCAAGAAACCCTACCACCATAAGTCTAGGAAACATCGTCAAGGCAGAGACAAAAGACAAATTAAGCCTATCTAATATCTAGGGATTTGAAATCCTAATACAAACATAAGATTAAACCCCAATTGATGTAACTTTCTTGTCCTGCATTGCAAGTTGGAAGCTAATGGTACAAACAACAAAACACAATTTCTGATCCATTTCTTCACCTTTGAACATAGCAATTAGAACTATTACTTCTTCATTATAGCTTCAAAGGTTAGTCCTCAATCATCTTTAAGAATTAGTCAATGGAAGTCCTTAATAATCTATAAGAGATTTTACTTTTGAGGTTAAAGAAAGTCCACAAACCAATAGTTTTTCCTTTTTTTCTGTAGTTTAACCAAGATTATTATCCATAGATCAGAGTTGAATTACAGGAATAAACAGTAATATGTTACATATGATAAAGGGAAATTAGAGAAATTCAATTTTATGTAAAAACATCAACGCTCGTGAGCAAATCCATGAGTATCAGACTCAAGCGACGAACTTGAAGGCACTAACCCTGGGAAAATCTCAAACATCTGAGGCACGAACACATCATCAAATGGGTTAAATGGGCAATCATCGAATGTTTCAGCCTGATCCCTGAGCAGATCCTCTTTAGAGACCTCCGATGGAAGATCATCAACGACTGCAGTTATAGTACTACTACAACTCTTAGATGCATCAGGAACTACCTGTCCACCGACATCTTCACAGTCGACAGGCTTCCTAGGGTCAGGGAACTCGGCGTCTTGGCCCGTGAGTTCCTGGACCAAGGCGCGGAATCCAGAGGCGCTGGTGTTGAACTTCATGGGGTTGGATATGTACACAACCTTCATAGGCTTCTTCTTGGATTTAGACATGGAACCTGGTTTTTTCCTGTCCTGAGCTACGTCTTTTTTGCTGTTATCCATGTTCGATCGTGTAGTGTAAGAAAGAGACAACGAGGTCTGGATCCACGAAAAGGGAAGTTAGTATGAGTCGTACGAAGATTGTTGGGTTAATCTGAAGGAGAAGGTACGATGTTGTTGAAGCTATAGAAAGTAAGAGAGATTGAGGAAGATAAGAGATGAAGTACGGAAGCCGAAAAACAAGAAGCCAACCTTTTTCTTAGATATGGCTTATGTAAACTATTCAAAATAACAAATTAACATATAGAAAAATCAGTCCCAAACGCAGCCAAAATACTTACGTGCAATCTCAAACAGTTTACTGTAGGACTAAAAAGGAAATGATCAAGTACAATTCATAACAAAATTGCATTTTGAAACTTTGAAGTAAATAATAAAATACAAATTAAATTATAATATTTTGAAGCGTTCAAATTAAAACTTAAATTTTTTTAAAAAAATTATAAATAAACATAAAATTTGACAAATGTAACTCTCCATCAATTAAATGTTATATCGGTATATATTTTTAAATAAAAAATGATTCATATTGTCATGTGACAATGGGTCCATAATTTTACATTTTACACAATAATACTCACTTGTCATATGATAGTAGAACCTACTTTTATTTAAAAATAATAATAATAATACCACGTCAACAAATGAGACTCACTTTTATACTATCTCACTATTACGTGGCAATGTGACTTATTTGTTATTTTAGAAAATAAAAATAATGTCACGTTAATATTGACATTACATTTAAGTAATGAGAAATTAACGCAGGTAAATTTTTCATCTATTTAGAGTCTGTTTTTAATGTTTTGAAAAAGCTGATAATTTGAATGTTTCAAAACAATAGGGTTTGTTATGTATTCTATTGTAAACGTTGAGGTTTAACCTTCATAAGATTTGTTGTAATTATTTTTATTATCACTAATAATTATTAACAATTGGGAAAAAACTTCTTTTGAATAGAAAAATAGATTACTCTATTTTAGTTTTTTTATCTTAATAATTATGGAGAAAACTCTAAGTAGAATCTTATTTTATTTTATATTTTAATAGTTTTTTTTAATTTACTGTAAGAATATTGAAACAATCTCTGTATTAATCAAGAGTAAGAGTGTGTATTTCTTCACCTATCCAAACTCTACATTTTAGCAAAATTTCTACTATAATGTTATTTTTGTTATTATTTAAACTTATAAGATAACAAATTTTTAGTGAAATTAAATAAATGTATGCATTTCTTCAAAAAAATCCCTTTTATTAATGATTATAGTAATAAGCTTCTCTTATATAAGGTATTTAATAAAATTAATATTATGGTATATTATTGGTTTACATCATTTTTAATACTTCAATTTCGAAATATATACTACTCATTCTTATTATTTGAAGCATCTTACCTTGAGTATAAATAAAAAAAGAAATGAATTTGTAACATATAAAAAAATATTTAGTATTTTAATAAAACAAACATATACTTAATTATCATAAATGATATTGGATTTTGTCTCAATATATAAAGAAATTAAAATATTTAATTTTCAAAATTATGAGTAATTAAATAATTAATTTTTATAAGTACCAAAAAATTATATTATCACAAATTTAATTAATAATATTATAGACAAATTAATCCACTTTGCATTATTATTAATTGAGGAGGTTTGTTTACTTTAATCCCACTTTGGATATATATATCTAACAAATCCTAATTTTATTTTACTTTTCCCGTGAGAACCTTATTTAAGATTTAGAAATTATCTTTTATGTGATCTAAGAGCGTGTCGTACACGCTCCAAAGGAAAGCAAGTGAAAGAAGCGAAAGTGAGTGAAAAGGTATCGATCAATAATTCAATAACGTGAAAGACTAGTTGGCCAGCTGACGTCATCATGTCCTTTCCAGATGACGTCATCATAACTTAAGGTCATGTCAGCTTCAGCTTCAGCCTCCTCGACGATCCACTACGCATCGCCACCATTGCTCGCCATGGTCTTTTCTCATATTTTTTGTTACAAAGCTCGTGATTCTACAATTTCTCTATTTTTGCTCATTTATTTGTCAAAAAAATAAAAAATGAAATATAAGATAAAATGTATTTTAAAATATTTTTTAAATCATTTTTAAAATGTAAGTTAAGAGTTGATTAATATTATAAAGTAGGTTCTTCAATTCAATGGTTGTAGAAATGTGATGTATATTATTATACTTGATTATAACCTAAACATTTAAGAATTTTTCTTAAGAATATAACATAATTAAAAAACTATTTTTAAAAAATTATTAACTTTTTATTTGACTGATTATATTTAAGAAATACAACGACGACGACAATTCTCAGTAAAAATCCTTCTGATAAGCGGAGTCGTGAAAGGTCTAGTAGTACGCAACATTATTCTTAATTAGTAAAGAGACTGTTTTTAAATGACATATTTAAGAAATGATACGTAAAAATATATTATTTTCTTCTTATAAGGTTTTTGTTCAATTTTAATTTTAAAAATTTATAAAAATTATAATACATGGCACCCTGTTTTGCGATGGTAGGATGAGGGACATCAACTATATTCAGTATTTTTTTGTAATTTAAAAAAAATTATTTCTGTGACTCAAACTTGTAACATTTCAATCACAAAGAAATAACTTTACCGGTTGCTTCAAAGCTCTTGCCTCATAAAATTTATAATACAAAAAAAAAACAAAAGCTTTAAGATAAATATTTTAAAAGTGTTTAACCTTTTGAATTTCTTTTTTTAATTTAGTACTAAAATTTTAAACTTTTTATTTTTGTTACTAACTCTTTAACATTCGTATAAATCTAGTCAAATTTGTCATTCTTACCAACGTGGCTAGTCGATGAATATCCATTTAGTATTTGGTAGATATGTAACATTAGTAAAAATAATATTTTAACCTTATTTATACAAATTAAAAAGGTTGGTTATTAAATTAAAATTTTTTATATTAAAATAAAAAATCTTAAAAAATTAGATATTTTTTTTTATTCCAAAGTTTTATTGTAATTTTTAAATGGTAAGGCAATAAGGTATAATATATACTTGTTAAAAGCATTCGCCCATGTCACCTTCCACTACTCTCAAAATCATCTAGAAATAGTAAGAAATATTTTCCTCTATTAAAGTCAATGGCTTTCCCTTTTGTGCTCTTTGAGGTTTGATAAACTTGATTAGTCATGACCCGTGACCTAAATTTTGTGCACATTCTCGTAAAGAATAGTTATTTAAATTGACAAATTATGATCAACCCCATCAATGATTAGTGAATAGGATGAATCAATTGGCCAATCATTTGTAGTTACTTTCGTCAATCTTTTTGAAGTTTTTTTTTTATAAAAGGTAGGAATGTAATGGCATCACAATAGAGGAAGACATCTCAACTAAGTTGGCACCTTATACTCTACTATTTATTTGCAACACCTTTTATATATTGAAAAATGACAAAGAACATAAATTAGAACGTAACTTTAGGGGAGGGGTATAACTAAACCCAAGCAAATTCAACAAGAACAGTAGTTTGGTAAACCAAATCTATCCCTAAAAAAGTATTTTATTACAACCTGAGGGATTGAATCCCACTAGACAAGACCAGAAATCCTAATACCATGATTTGTTAGCTTGTCCGATCACTGATTACCTTCCCTATATATATGAGACACAACAAAAATCATTTGCTTAGTGAATAAAATACAATTGTTCCACCTGTTTCGAAGATTCCAAGGCACCGAACTACTGCTAGTAAAAGCAGATACCACCATTTTGGATTCACATTCTAACCAGATTTTGCGCCAACCTTTCATGTAAGCTATCTCGATGGCAAGCATTGCACCCATTAGTTCAGTAGAAAAAGAGAACTGAGAGCCTAAGTTGGTTGAAAAACAACCTATGATAGTTATTGTATTGTCCCTAAATAATCCACCATAAGCTACTAGCCCAGATGACCCATGAGCTCTACTATCAATATTGCATTTAATCAAGCCACAAAAGGGAGGATTCCAAACAATTTCTTTTATCCGAATCTTTTTGAAGCTAAAAGTTATAAGAAATTTGATAAAATAACAATCTTAATATTAATTAAAAATAAAGTTGTGTACTCTTAAAAGTTTCGCTATTAAATGGGTCTAAAAAGATATAATAATACGTAATATATATATATAATTTCACATATTTATAAATAATATGAATAAAAGAAAAAACAATTAGATTTGTGGTGTAGGATCAATGCGCTGTAGGAAAAGCTTCTGTTTTGACACGTGTTTTGACTTTGGAAGCCCTATGAAAGAGAGTCTAGGCTTAGCTAAGCAAATCTCAACTGGCAAGTAAAATGACACGTGACGGCCAGAGAGATAAGATATTTTGCTAAAACAGGCAACCACAAAAGTTCAATAATTTAAGAATTTAGTACAATTTCAAAGCTTTACTTTTTCTTGATTACTAATTAAAGTTTGTCAATTTAAGAGTTTAGTCAAATTTCAAAGCTTTACTTTTTCTTAATTACTAATTAAAGTTTGTCAATATAATAATTTAGTAAAGTTTCAAAGCGTTACTTTTTTTAATTAATAATTAAAGTTTGTCAATTTAAGAATTTAGTAAAATTTCAAAACTTTATTTTTTTAATTACTAATTGTATGTCCAAAAAGTTGTTACCAATTCTTAATTAAAGGATTACTGTCTATTAAGGAATAAACAACCTCTCTACTGGTTATGGATCAGGCTGCGTATTATAAGTGCTCTCCAAATCTTACTTTTAGTGTGATTTTTATTAAGGGGACATTTGGTTTGGGGTAATCTTAGATTACTATAATTATGTGCTGTAAGTTATGTAATATTACTGTGTTTAGTTTGGGGTTATGAGATTACCGAAGTAATATTACATTACCACCACGTCAGTATTTGGGGGTAATGTGCCAGAAATCTTATAATCCTTATTCACTTAAGTTATCTAAGATTAAAGGATTCTCTTTTTTTTTGTTTCCATTATTATCCTCTACTTTTTGCCATTTGGGACAAAAATATCCTTATTAACATAAAAAATTATCATTTTGTAGCACAACCTTTATTTCATATATAGCATATAAAATTAGTACAATTTTCTTGTTTAAAGTTAAATTATTTCTACATATTTTGAACTTAAAATACTATTAAACTTTCATGAAACTCAATATTTATAATTTTAACCTTAAAATTTGTTTAATTAAAAATCATAAAAATCAAAACTAAGTATGTAGATTTATATACTAATTTTTAAATTATTTCATTCTGAAATTATAAAGTTGATTTTTAAATTATTTTATTTTAGATTTATATATTAATTTTTAAATTATTTTATTATATAATTATAAAGTTAATTTTTAAATTATTATTTACTTATATCGATAACAATAATATTCATTAAAAATCTCGATACGCGAGATCCAAAGAGACTATTTTAATCTTAAAATTTTATTTAACCTTTTTTTTTCATCACTCGAAGGCAAATATATTGTTTTAAAGTTCGACTACTTCAATTAATCTCCGAGTTCAAACTTGAACCTGTCCCGATCAAACTCCCGATTTCAAATCCTGATTATAATGAATCTTAACATCTTCGTCTTTGCATTCTAGGTTTTCCATTTCAGAACTTTTCTACTGGTTCTTCATGCTCAGTACAGTAAAAGGATGAAGAGGAGTCCAGAAAGAGAGTAAGCGACAGGTGAGAAAGTATCTCAACTGCCCTTTAAAACAATCAATAAATACATTAGGCAAAAGTGAGACAGAAATTAATGGAGGCCTACTGTTACTTTGCCTTGTAATAAATGATATCATATACGAACATTTAAAAAGAAAAAAAAAAGGTTTAAGGGTCGAATGAGTGTACTTTTTACATTAACAGGAGGGTTTAGTTTAAATGGGTTGAGAGATATATGTAAATCCCGAGACCTTGCATATTATCGAGATTTTTATCGAGCGTTGTTGTATTTGTTGAGAGATATATATAAATTGAAACTTGTTATTTGACAAATAACAACAACATCTAATAAAAATCTTGCTAATAAACGTGATATGGAGAGGTCTAATAGTACTTAACTTTATCCTTAACTAATAATTAGGTTAATTATTTGACAATCTTTACATAATTTTTTTAACAATCCACCCTTCCTTTCTTTTTATATATTATATTTAAAAAGTAATTTTGATTATTTAATGTTGAAGTGTTACAATATTAATATTAGTGTTATATCTAAAAATAACAAATTACTTTAGGTTTAACTCGACTCTACACAAAGTCAATAAATCAAAATTAATTTTATTAAATTTAAATTTAAAATAGTCTTAAATTCTTATAAAAATTATAACGTCATTTAAATGAAAATAAAATTTTAATTTTTTTATACTATTTTTAAAATTTTAACTATTTTATTCTTATACCAAGTGTCCCACAATTACAAAAATACCTATTTATAGGCTGTTTGGTTGAACTGATAGCTTATTATAAAAAATTACCTTTAATAACTTATTAAATTAGGAGTTATTTAAGACTTGAACAATTATCAGTAACTCTTTTACCAAACAGCTGCTAAATCAAACTCATTCATTTTGGCAGTCGGTGAGGAAGTGTATCAATGTAGTCAACTGATTTATCAGTATTACTAATGTTACTTATTAATACTTTATTATATATATAAAAATACTAATTGTTCAATCAAATCAAAAGACATAAACATGTGCATTATTAAATTTTAAACCAAAGTCATTCATTTTGGCAGTCGGTGAGAATTAAGGCTTTATAATTATTAACAAAATTAGGGGTAAGATTACGTATTACTGAACCTCTCCAAATTTTGCGGATCAACAAGGTTTCTACGGGGTGTTATTGTTGTTTAATTATTAACTAAATGATAATAAGCTTCTATATTTTATATAAGTAATATTTATAATGGACAAATATCAGTTGACTACATTGATAAACTTGAAATTAAACACATAGAATTAAATTCTAAATGTTCATTCCAATTATCCTATTAGTGTGCAACTTTTAGTTTATTATTATTATTATTATTATCCAACGATGAAAAATACTCAAAACTAGTAATTTAAAAACTCAACTGTTTTGGGCGGTTTAATTGTGAATACCATGAACCAACAGATTTTTTAGTTCGGTTTTTAATTTGTATAAATAAAAATTAATTAATTAATTTTTATTTAACTGATTCATTTTTAATTAAACTTTAAGATAATCTCCTTTATTTTTTAATGAGTAATTAAAAAAATCAAGACGATTTAATTGTGAATACCTTCAACCTATAGACTTTTCAGTTTAGTTTTTAATTTTTCGGTTCGAATTATTTTAACAATTTGTATTGTTAAAAACTAATCAATTTATTAATTACTTGGTCAGTTTCATAAAGTAATTATTTTTTATAAATAAAAATAAATTAATTTTTATTTAACTAACTCATTTTTTAATTAAACTTTAAATTATTAGATAAGTAAAAATAATATCATTTAATCATATTTTAACATTTTTAATTTTGTTCCATCTTTATGACGGTCTAAGGTTTATTTTTCGGTCATTAATTTTAAAATATTGCTCTAAACATAGTTGATTTGATTCTAAATTGCACCTGAAAAATATTGGGCTTTAGATCTCAGAACTCCTTGTCTACTGCTCTCTTAAGTCCAGTTCGCTTTGGTGCTTGTAAAGGGCTTTGCTGGTTTAGAAAAATATGTAAATTGCTTCGGCTTAGCCCAAATAAATCTTATTAACATTTATGCAAAATTATAAAATAAAATAATCGCGCGATGAAGATTTTTTAATTATAAATAATTTAAGAGAATAAAATTAAGTGAAATTTGTTCAATATAACATCATCTCAAATTCAAAATTCATTTTTAACCACATTTTGGTGAAAAAATATTTACAGCCGCTCAAACAAACTTATTACACTTATACTCAATTTTCATGTAAAATGTCTAAACTACCTTTAATAAAAATTAAGCTCCGTTGGAATTGACTCATACTTATGTGAATCGACTTATGGTTATTTCGACAGGGTAATCGGGGGTCTCATTTCCTGGTGAGCGAGCGGCTGCCCAGCTCGCCGGTGAGTTGATGGGAGTTGCAAAGGGACAGCGCCTCCTGAAAACAAAATTTGGGTTACGTTAATGTTGACTGAAGAGGATTTTATTGCGTTGACTGAAGTATAAGTGGGGACTAAAATGAAACCTGATATCGGGTTACGTTGTAAAATAAAACCCGATATCGGGTTATATTATAAAATGAAATTCGATATCGGGTTATATTATAGTTAACTAATTGAAATAAGTGCGTTTGACTAAAGACGTAAAATGAAACTCGATATCGGGTTACGTTGTGAAATGAAACCCGATATCGGGTTACATTATAGTTAACTGATTAAAAAAGTATGTTTGATTGAATACGTAAAATAAAACCCGATATTCGAATTAAAGTGACATTTATTTAATAAATATATATTTTTATTTTTTTAATTTAATATTTTCTTTTAAAAAATGCTAGGTGAGGGTCGTTAATTATACACAATTTTACCCTTATATTTTTTTATTAAAAGACTATTTTTGCGAGTTGAATATATAACATTTCAAATCATAGACGAATAG
>JANIMX020000078.1:1610572-1630454 GCA_024582655.2 Erythroxylum kunthianum
CTCCCGCGCCGGCTCCGACGTCGACGACATCATCACTTTCCTCCACGGCTCCGATCCCGTCCGAGTCGAGCTCAACCGCCTCGAGAACGACCTACGCGGTAAAATAATTAAAAAATTAAATTCCTCCGCAGTTTTAAAAGGACAGCTTCTCTATTTCAAATTCGAAGTTTTGAATCATAAAAGTGTTGCAAGTTATGATCTTTTATTGATTTTTAGAGTTCCTGGGGGTTGGATTAGACTGGGTGTAGATAAAGAATTCGTATTTTTTTTCATGCGAGATGATGACTTGTGGATTTTTGTTGTTTTCACCTAATAATTAAGGAAAGTTTTTTTTTATATATACATATAATCGGTATCATTTCGGTGAAGCTGAATTTCTGCTGCCAGTTGTTTATGATTGGTTTAAGGGTTGACTTTGTGCTAATTTATTTGTTTTCTTCTACTATAAAGAGTCATTATGATTGGTCCCCATACGGAATAACAGGAATCCATTGTTTTCTCTGTGTTTCTATCGTAGTTGACGATTACTTGAAAATTGAAAACTAAAAAGTAAATTTTGTGTAATTCCACTAAAATAGAAGTAATAGCATGTGTGAAACTTGTAACAAATGCATTTTAAATAACACTTGGGTATTATTTTTGGGAGGTTCTGTAATCAACTAGGAAAGGGATTGGTGCTTCTGCGAACCAACTGTATAGCCTTATTCCCAATCTTAATCCGGTTGTTTGTGAAACACTTTCCTGATATAATTGTCTCATTGCCTAATCACTTTAAGAAGTTGGGACGTTTCTATGATACAGCTATGAAGTTATTGTCAAAAATATTATTTCCATTTTGCTTAGTTTTACTCTCTTTTATGTATTGATTCCATTGATTACCAATAGAAGTATCAACGTTGATTTCTTCTTAGTATTGTGTTTTTGTATTCCTTTTCCCTACTGTGTGGACTAGTTTTTTAGTATGGGTTTTCATGAGAAGAGCTATGATAATGGCAACTGAAAAGGAGAGGAAAACTTCAAAAGAAAAGTCACGAATCTTACATGTACAAAATATGCAATAGAAGCATTAATCTTGTTAATCAATTTTCCGAGTAAATATATCTCTAACCAAAGTGAATCAATACTGGTATCATCACGGGTTATGAGAAAGAATATAAAAATGATGAATAGAGACATTTCCATCAAAAGAGTCTACAGTTTCTGGGCTTGTTTGTCTTTTTCTTTAAGCTACTGAACCTTATAGTAGTTTGCATTATCTGGATAATGAGAGAGGATACTGACTGAAAGGGGAAAAGAGAGGATTCAATATAACAGCTGGGTATGGTGTTATTATTAGAGAGAGAAGTCATATAAAGGCATAGAGAAGAGAGAGTAAGCTACATGATGGTAAAGAAATAAGAGAGACATGATTATCAAAGGAAAAAAGTGAATTTTGTTATTAGTTTTTGACATAAAGATTGAATATTGCTGTTCACAAGAAACCTCAATTAGTTATCCATGTAGAAATTTATTTCCCATGAACTATCTATTTCTTAGTTTTAAATTGTTCAAGTATTTCTAAATTTATTTCAATGAACTTTGAGTTTCGTTTGATCCTTGAAATGAAAATGCGTTTGTTCATCACATTTGCAGGTTATTTGAAAATTTGTGTTCCTGATTTGATTGTTTGAGAAAAGTATAATGATGAAGCTTCTTGCAGAATTTGACTAGATGTTGTTTGTCACACATGCAGATAAAGATCGAGAACTGGGAGAAGCGGTTGCAGAAATAAAGTCCTTGAGGAACTCAGAACGCCAGAAAGAGAAGGCAGTTGAAGAGGTGATATAGATATGAATACTATCCACATATTTCCTAGTTCTAATGCCTATCTGTGTATATTCTGGGATATCATTAGCAATGAATTAATATTGACAGAAGCCAATTCTGTGTTATTGCTTTCATGTTTTTTTCTTGTACAACTATTTATATCACCTTTAGAAAACTCTTCCTGTTACAGGTTAGTATAACTACATTGTAAGGTGGTGGAGTTAAAGAATTTTTTTTTCTGTAAAAGTATGAGGATGCTCATTCTTCTTCTTGTTCTTATTTAAACATTTCCTTTTTGTTCTTTTGATATCAGCTGACTGATGAGCTAAATAAAGTGGATGAAAAGCTTAAAGCAACTGAAGCTCTTTTGGACAGCAAGGTACCGTTAAAGTTGGCACATCTGCCTGAAGTTATTTTAAAGATATTTCCTTCAACCGAATTGGAAGTCATAGCTGTTAAAAATGATCTTGCTACATGATTTGCAGAACCTCGAGATTAAGAAAATAAATGATGAGAAAAAAGCTGCTTTGGCTGCACAATTTGCTGCAGAAGCCACGCTTCGAAGAGTCCATGCTGCTCAAAAAGATGATGAAATGCCTCCCATTGAAGCTATTATTACCCCACTGGAGGCAGAGCTTAAACTGGCCAGGCTGGAGGTATATTTTGAGCATTTGACCTGTTATTAGTTGCCTTTAGATTTTTTGGTCATTGTATTGTGTTTTTGTAGTCTCCATTTCAATCCTTATATTTTGGCCTCATGAGCATCTTCATGGAATCAAATTTCATATACGTTGCCTGATATATTGAATTTCAGGTAGCAAAGTTGCAAGATGATAATCGAGCACTTGATAGACTCACAAAATCCAAGGAGGCTGCTCTTATTGAGACTGAAAGAACTGTCCAGATGGCTTTGGCAAAAGCATCTTTGGTCGATGATCTGCAGAACAAGAACCAAGAACTAATGAAGCAGATTGAAATATGCCAGGTTTGTCTTCCTAAGGCATTCTTATAGGCTAACCACTTTTATAACCATAGTTTTGAATAGGCTATCGCGAGTGGCATACACTGTTCAATTTCACTTGTCTGGCATGCATGACAGGAGGAGAACAGAATCCTGGACAAGATGCACAGGCAAAAAGTTGCTGAGGTTGAAAAACTGACACAAACAGTTCGTGAGCTTGAGGAGGCTGTCCTAGCTGGAGGTGCTGCCGCCAATGCAGTGCGTGATTTCCAACGTAAAGTGCAAGAAATGAATGTAAGGACTGTTACTTTGTATCTTTGTTTATTAAGAATATGGTTTTCTGATTTACTTTCCAGCACTTCAGGCTGCATCTGACTTTTAAGATCATGCAGGAGGAGAAAAAGACTTTAGAAAGGGAAGTGGCACGTGCAAAAGTTAGTGCTAATCGTGTTGCTACTGTGGTTGCAAATGAATGGAAAGATGGGAATGATAAAGTTATGCCAGTAAGGCAATGGCTGGAGGAAAGAAGATGTTTGCAGGTATCTTATGTACAACTGATTCTCTTTCAATAATTTTTATTATAGGCTTTCTACTCTTTTACCATCTCATTTGCAGGTTTAATTAATATTGATATCAATAAGTAATGTGCTTAAGGACGTAATAAAGGAAGATGGCTAAGAATAATGTTCTCTTTGTGTTGCATGCATGCCGATATTTCTTCTTTTCCTCCCATGTAGTATTCTAATCCATAAGCTGAGGATATTAAAATCATAACAGAACTGCTGTCCTCTTAGATTGACGCTATGGCTTGCTGTTGAGAAATATTTCTCTCTAAAATTTGAGCATCTCATTATATGGGAATATGAACTTGATAATAGAAATTTTTTTAGAGAAGAGACACTTGGCTCAGTTTGTGCCTTATTTTCCACATCCTGCAGGGAGAAATGCAACAGCTTAGAGACAAGTTAGCAGTTGCTGAGCGGACTGCAAAGGCTGAAGCTCAGTTGAAAGTAAGTTACACTATGCCATTGAACTCTGCTTCATTTCCTGTTTTGTTAGCAACTTTTAATCAACCTAGTGCTTTGCTTAGGAAAAGTATCAGTTACGGTTCAAGGTTTTGGAGGAAAAGCTTAAAGCTTCTAATGCTAGTTCTCGAACTACGTTGGAGTCAAGAACTATAAGCAATGGCCCTTCACGACGTCAGTCTCTTGGTGGAGCTGAGAAATTTTCCAGATCATCCTCCAATGGCTATTTATCAAAGAAAACATCACATTCGCGTACTGGCACTGGCAACTTCAGATCTAACAGTATGGCTGCATTATTGAGACATGCCAAAGACTCATCAAGTTCATTTGATGGTAGTAGTGGGTCATTGGACAGAGATAAGTCAATTCCAGATGTAAATGGGAAAGATAGTTGGACACCTACTCATGGTGATCAGATCCAAACTGCTGGGGCAATTGTAAAGTTCGAGGAGAATACAAACGGGACATCCATGGAAGAATTGAACTCTGAACATAAAGATTTTGTTTCTGGAATTTTGTATGACATGTTACAGAAGGAAGTTGTAACTTTGAGAAAAGCGTGCCACGAGAAAGACCAAAGTCTGAAGGATAAAGACGATGCAATCGAGGTAAGAAATCTGTTTGTCATTTGCATAGCACCCCGTTTATCTTCCTTTATCGTAATTTCTTCCACTTTTGATTTAGATGTTGGCAAAGAAGGTTGATACATTGAATAAAGCAATGGGAGTTGAAGCTAAAAAGATGAGGAGGGAAGTGGCTGCCATGGAAAAGGAAGTTGCTGCTATGAAGGTTGACCAAGAGCACGATAACAGGACGCGACGAACCAGTGCTCCCAGGGCGTCTCGGTTACTTTCTTCAAGGTAATATTTCTGCTTCCGTGTGCCTTATATATTTCGGTCCGATATCCATTTTCAGTCAGTTCCATGTTTGGTATGGGAGAGATGTCCTGCCCCATGTTCCTTGCCATTTTCTTTTTGCAATGAAAGCCAAGTTTAAGCGAGGAAGTAATTGACTTTTTGTGTTAAAACATATATTAAGATTGGATTGAGAATCTGCTACTCCTTCCCTTCAAGAAGTTAATTGACATAGTTATGATATTGTTGTTGCATATAACTAACTAGTTTTCATTTCAGGAATCCACGAAATATTTAGGCTATTGTGGGGACGGCGACTGCCTTACGACAAAGGTATCTCTGATAATTTGGCACAGAAAATTGTATGAATGTCTTGTGCATTCTCCACCTATTTAACTTTCTCACCCAGGTTGCCTACATGTAAAGAACTGACTCCAGGTTTCTTGTGTATATTTTCTGTATCCAAAATCAAATTAATCAAGTTCAAGTGTGCATTTTATCTAGTATACAAGGTTTGCCTCTGAATGTGATTATATTTTCAAGCTCTAGCCTTTTGTAAGGAAAAAAAAAAATCTATGGTGATAGTATCTCCATTAAAGTCCATTTGCTAAAATTATGAATTTTGCATGGAAAAGTTCATCTTTGGTTCATTTCATGATGTTCAGTGTGGACAAGAAGATCTTGATGTAGGTACTCTCTGCCAAGCTGAAATCTACTGATTCAGTTTTCAAAAGCCATCTTGTGCAACCTTCCAAAGATAATAAATTGGTTTAATAAATGATTTAATTAAATGAGCTTCTACATCCCAAGACTTAGAGTTTAAATCTGATCAAACCTGAAGAAAAAGATCTTTAACAATATAGTGCTAAAAAGTGATTAAAGCAGTAGGCTTGGTAATTTGGTATAGTCTGAAGTCAACGGAGTAAGTTTGAGCTGATCGAGTTTTTAGTTAGACTCAAATTTGGTAGATTGGAGGACGAATTTTGGAATAATTGGTAAGGTTACTCTCATATGTGATTGAAAGGTTACAGGTTTAAATTACGGAAACAATCTTAAGATTAAAAATTAAGGTTACAGGTTTAAATTACGGAAACAATCTTAAAATTAAAAATTAGGTTTGTTGTGAGGTTACAGGTTCAAATTACGAAAACAATCTTAAGATTACAAATTAAGTAAGTTGTGAGGATTGAGTCGAATGTTAGACTGACTCAAACAGAATTTGGATTGCCTATTTGAAAGGTTGGGTTGGGATCCGACCCGTTGCGATGACTAAGAAGTGGTAACGATGGGGTGATAATTCAGTATTTTGACGTATATAAAACGAAAAATATATAGAAGCAGCAGCAGGAATATCCATGCAAAGTATCCGAATCTATCGTCAACGTTAAAAGTATCCACAAAGCTGGGAACTGAACAAAAAACACCAGATCCAACGAACAACAGCTACAACTGACCATCTATCTGTCTGATCAGACATCTTCACTAACGTATACAGCATCTGGTTTTTCATGTTCAGGTTTTTCTTTTTCTTCTCTGTTTCCAAATAATTCTCTTGTTCAGTGTGTATATGAATTTCTTGAACTGGTGCAGCAATGTCTGATTCAATCAAAACCAGACTATTCCCTGCCTTCTTCTTTTTAAGTATACATTTAACGTTGGCAATTCAAGAACAGTCCACACTAGAATCTTCTTGGACAATGTTCCAAGTGAAGTGAATGACTCTTGCAATTTCCTTGTTTCTGTGGCTATGATCTTAACTTAACGAGGTTGTTACTTTTCTGTTTCAAGTCTTTGAAGCAAGTCCTTTGTTTTGTGGAGAACGATAAGAATATCTTTTGATATAATCACGATTAGACTTACTTTCATATAGTTAAGTGTGATTTATTTAAATCCTTGATCTGTGTATATCAACTTGATTCGATTTAATTTGTGTATGTAAATTTTTTATCTTGGGATGAAGTCAAGATCCAGGCTTGTTTTTCTCAGAATAAATTATGATGCAAGAATAAATTTTGAAGGGATGCTTCAATCTTTGTTGTTAACTACATGAGATTACATGGAAGTAGGTCCCTGCCTATTTAAAGAATGCCAAAACTTCTGAGGTTTTCAACAAATGTTTCTCCAACAATGGAGCCGACTTTTATAAATACAGCAGGATATCCAATTGGAGCTTCGACAGGTTTCAGAACCTTGTTTGTTGAATAAATCACCTGACCAGATATGTTTCCAGGAAAAAATTTCACCCTCTGGAAAATAGACCTTCACATTCTTCTTTCCCTTGTCAAGTACAGGCACCACCAGGATCTCTGAGCCAACAAGGAACTGTTGATAACTTAAATTCTGCACATTCTTGTCTTCTGGATAGTGGAGAAATAGGTGGCGGCAAATGGGTAGGCCTTTTTGAGATGCTTCCTGTGTTGACGTGACAGAGGTAGAGATTTGTAAGTTCAACAGAATTAACTGACATTGAAGTGAAACTTGCATGAACTTTAGGTGTTTGTTAGTTTGTTACCTTTAGTAGTTGGACTCTGTAGAAGTACCAAGCCTTATAGATTTTAGCACATCGAGCAAAATGAGAGAGAGTTTTCTCATTTGAGTAAAACTGGGTGTTGCAGGATGGCTTGTTGCCCTAAAATAAATGCAGAAAAGTAGCATATTCAATCAATTTACAAGTATGAAGCAGGACAATTTCCAGTTCTTTAGATGTTGTTTATAAATGTTAAAACACTATATGCCATGACTCTTCAGACATTTGTGGTTGTCCATCCTTCATGCAGTATGTTAATGACAGTGACTATATGATCATTTAATGATTTACATGCAACCACGTTTAACTTCAGGTGACAAGTTCTCAACTTACTTCATGTGTCCGGAAAACTGTGGTAAAAGCATTTAGCTCCATCCATCTCATGAGCAATTCTTCACTTCTATGGTACTTGATAAAAGGTAAGTTTACTGCACAATAGCCCCCAATATCACTGTGATTGAGTGCGTAACCAGAAAGTCCACTACTCAGCAAGCCAACAACAGCACTCTTTATCCCATCATTAGTCTGCCAACTTACCATTTGGTCTCCTTCCCAAAACAGCATTCCCCACTTGGGGCTGTCTCTAAATCCAGCCCTCATGAAAAAGACTAAAGCTTCTTCGGGGTCTTCTCGCTCCTTACCGACACAGTTTGCTTTCCATTCTTCCACAAATTCTCGGTTTATTTGAGCCCATAGCTCTGGGTATCTGTTATGGGCAGTGATAGGATCTTCACCTGAAATATACAGTTTAAAACTATCAGTATCATCCTCTTCCATATAAAGATGAAGAAATGGGAAGTTGCAACCAGTTTCCATTCTGCATTACACATAATCCATGTGAAGATATGATCTAGGTTCAAGAAACAAGTTAAAAGTTGTACCTGAATACACGGATGCATCTACCGGCAGGCCTTCACCAAAATCGGCCATCCAGCCTCTGACTCCATCATTAACCATTTCCTGTAAAACCTGCTTGAACCATTTTGCAGTATCTGGATGTGTCAAGTCCAACATTCCCACGTCAAAAGCTGTATTTGGAATCATATATGGTTTTCCATGCTTGTCTTTAACTAAGATGTCCAACTTTATAGCCTCCTGAAACAGGTCCCTCCTTTTATTTGGCTTTTCATCAGTCTGTGAAATGAAGTTAAGACGTCAAAATAATGTCTTGAACAACACCCTATTGCAAGTTCTATCAAATTTATACTTTTACCGAAATGGCTATCCCATAATTCAGTCCTTTCATACTGTAAGATGGTATTCTTCATGATATGGCACGCAACAAAATTAAGATGAAGGTGGCAATAGCTTTAAGAAGACAAGTACCGGAGCTAGACAAGGATTGCAATATGTCATCACTTTGATATGCCGGCCACCGAGATCTTGAACTAGTTGTTGCCATCCCTTATATCTTATTGTATCCACTTCCCAATTCCACCAAAGTTGTGATCCAATCAATGTCTCTCTTTGCCCCACCCAATCCTGCAAAAGGATTACTGCATTTGTGAGTTCAAGGGATGGAGGGTGGGTGCCGTTTTTGGTTACCGAAAAAAAATTGTGAGAAGCCACTGGATATTTCTTGGCAGTAGAGAGTGGAAGCAAGTTTGGTTACAAAACAGTGTAAGAGATGGAAAAGATTAAAGCTTATGAATTGAAAAAAAAAATTGCATTTCTGCAGTTCTATGAAGCTTAATCTTTTTTGCAAATACCTTACCTGCAACCAAAATGCAGAGATGGGAACCCCATAAGCCTCCAGTTTATCCCACATTTGGCGAACTGCTTCTGTACCACCCTGCATTCCAACCACGGCTCCTGATATAATCCACTTAGGAAGCTCAGGAGGCCTCCCAATAGTTTCTGTGAAGCATTCAATGAGCTGAGGAGGTGAGTTTCCATGCAGTATTCTTCCCTGAACCGAGTTACTGTGTATCTGCAAACTCCAGTACAGAAAATAGGAAACTGGAAGTTAAAAGTCTGAATGTGTCTCTCTTTCTCTTCATGACATTTTTTTTCTTTATCTTCCTTCAGTTTTTCTCTTTTTTATCTTCATAAGCAATAATCAATTCATCATTACTGGAATTTTTTTTACTTTTGTAGAAGAGTAGGAGATGAATTGTGATATCTTTTGGAACATGTTCTAGATGATGCCAAAACTGGTTCAACTTTTAGCAAGCATGAAACTTTCAGCTCTTCTAGGCACAAAGCTTTTCTTTTTGAACTGGCCAATTCTCTTTTTCGTCATTGAAATATTCACTTCAGTCATATATGCAATATCTCCTAAATGATTAACTTGTGAAGCCCACAATTTCGTCTGGTCTTACATATTTCCAAATTTAATGTTGCAACCATTTCTTCCTGGTATTGCAGTGATCTAACTATACCTGTATCTGAACTCGATCCTGTCTTGTGAGATCGAAGACAGAATAATCATACCCTTCAAGGTAAATAGATTTCATCTTAGATGTCATGTAAAATGGTGAAGGAGCATAAGTTGTACTCCAGTCACCCCCAGCCCTGCAATAAGAGACACGTTCAGATTAAAGTTATTGTTGCAAGCAAGTAAATAGGGTTGAACAGTTGAAAAATACACAGCTTATCTACCTGTAGCTGACCAAGTTTGCTGCAAAAGTAATAGGTTGGTCTCCTCTTCCAATTCCCTGTTCTTGAACAAGAATAGGCACCCTTTTTCCCTTGAAGTCCATATGAGAGAACTGCTCTCCAAAACCATAGAACCTTTCATTAGAGTCACTTGAATACGTAATGCAGACTCTGTTAAATTCTGTTAGCTCTGTAAACTTCAGTCCTATTTCCTCCTCAAATAAGGAATGCACAATGGGCCCCCTTGATCTTGCAAAGAACCTCCACCATCCAAGCTTCGGCTTTCGGGTCTTTTTCAGTTTTCGCCTTAAGCGCTGGTATCTTCTTGTACTACTCGGGGTAGCTCTAGGCTGGAATTCAAAATTTGGTTGCCCAATTCTCACCTGAAAGCTAACTTGACTACCGTTCTTCTGATCAAACCAAATCCAATACTTTGCAGAAGTTGGAGGTCCCTTTGTCTCAAAGTTTGTATCTTTATACATGCTACAATGTTGACGTAACTTCTTCTTTCTCTTGCTGAATAGCCAACCAGTTATTAGCAAGACAGGAGAGTTGATGGCTTCCTTTTTCTGGTCAAAATTGCTCCCAGATATATAATCATGATTATTACCAGGAAAGTTGGTGTCTTTCAAATCCTTTTTCTGGTCAAGAATCCACTTAGATGAAGAATAATGATTCTTACCTTCAACTTGATGCTCAAATCGATTGATCACTCTTATATCTTCAATGGTTTGGTGATCACAAACCAAATGCACTTTCTTTTCATTCATAACAAATGATCCCCTACTTTCTTCCACCTCTGTCTCAGCCAATGCTGCAGATACAAAGGCTTGTCCAGGGATGGTAGACCACAAGGCTCTTGTTGGTTGAGATTGGTGGAATATTGAGAGATACCCTCCATTTTTATTGCTCCAAAGAAGCTGAAAGTCTCTTCCAATTGGGAAGATCTGGTGTGATGGGACAGTCTGGGAATTAAAGAATAGACTGCCCTGAATGAAAGGGAGGGTCTTTGGAGGTGAAGGGAAGGGGTTATTCAGGTGTTTATGGTGCTTTTTGGTGACTTTGAAAGTTGTCATGGTGGTTTTTAGAAGTTGGAAATCAGATTGATTCAGCCAACACTTGCATTTTTATATACCTTGATGTGTCACCAATGGGGTAATTTTGACTCTTATCAGGAATTTTTCCTTTTCCACTCCGGAGGAGCTAAGAAAATTCACCTTTTTCTGCATTTTCTTGTAGAAAGTTCTTGTCTGCGAGAAAAGTCATTTGATATATGATTCTTCTGACATTGGATATGCAATAAAAGTCTTGCATTTGGATGCGGAAAAATGGGTGTTGTCAATAAATGTGCCAAGTGGGCCATTCTGATTATTACATCTACAATGCCACTTTTATGCCATTTTTGTTCTTCTACCGATGTGTTAGATGAGGATATGTTAACTTGAAACAGGAAATTCGGTTTTAATCCAAAGGAAGGTAATTTTCAGCGAAACGTGTTTGGAAGATGAGAAAGTGATGGAAAATCTTGGAGTTCAATTGCACCTTGTAAGAAGGTTAGGGTCAATAAAATGCAGTACCAGAAGGGAAGATTGCCAAGTGGAGGGGACTAAAGTAGTTGATTGACCACAATGGTCCTGATTGGCTGCTCCGACTGAATTTTAATTTTTTATTTAAAATTTTATATTCAGTATTCATCTAATTCATAAAATTTTCTTGAAATTAAAAAAAATTGGTAAATTTTGCTGAAATAAGTTAAAATAGTGGATATAATTATTTGAATATCTCAATGCTAAAGTCAAGTCTTAACAATAGGAAGGGCTAAAACCTTTTGAAGAGTATAAAATGTTGATCGAATTCAACTTCTTAACCTTCAAATCGAAAAGGGTTGATTTTTTTTTCATCTTAAGGGTTCATAAGAGTTTTCAATTAGAAAAATTCAACCAAAAATAAGATGTACAGCTTTAAGACAACCTTGTTGTGGTGTCCTTTTTTTTTTTCTAATGCAAGTGGACAATTAATTGTCTGCGAGAAGTTGGGAGATCTCAGCTATGAATTTGGACTTAATTTCAGGCACCATTCACGTACCTTACATAAAAACATGCTCTACGAGGTTGAACCTTCCCGTGACTATGGGACTCCATACATTACTTGCCAAAAAAAACATTACAAATGCATCCAGTCTTGTTCCTGTGGTTCATTTGTAGTTTTGGTTGCACATAGACATCATAAAGGACACATGCATTGCACGAATCGTATTTCTTTGGCTCTCTTTTACTCCCTTATACGTCTCTTTTTCAACTTCTTTGAAGTTTGGTAGCGTTTGAGCTTTTGATGATGGAGATGTCTGCTTTTCTATTTCTTATACACACTCTAAACTTGTGATATGTTGCTTCTAATGGCCATCTTTCTAGATTGGCTATGTGTACTATCATGTATTCGGTATACGTCCGATAGATAGTGACTGCAGACTCTATGCTTATAAAAAGATAAAATAGGGAATGAATGAAGTGCCAAGAAAATGAAATTAGTAAATAAGAAGCTCTGCAAATTTATCTACTTCCCCAATCTACAGAGAAAATGAGATATGAAATGATAAAACCACAACACAAGCGATCATGGTCAGGTTGCAGAAGTGTAACCACATACCAACAACCATCAACAGACCTTATTAGCTATCATGACATCCTGACAAGGGTTGTTAACCACTAGCATTTGAGAAACTTCCTCTTCCAGAATGTCAAAATTTACTCTGCAACTACTCATTCTAGCACAGGATCATAAAGGTTTGACAATTTCCCAATCCAACATTCACAACAACAAAAAAAGACTTGGGACATAAATATTTAAACACTAGTTGATAGAATAGAGGTATATATAGAGTAAAATGAAATGCCTAAGCTACCAGGAAAGTATATTTGATGCATTGATGAAGTTGGCATTCAAAAGGCAATTGCATCAGAGCAGAGGGACTGTAAGAAATCTTTAGTCAAGCAAGTCCGACGCTGCTGTCTTCCTAAATGGATCAACCTGAGCCAGTTGGGCAGTCAACGCCTTGGATGGGTAAACGTTATCTGCCTTCATCCTTTCTTTAATCCCATATGCCGGAGCCTTGGCCTTTATATATGCTTGTACTAATGACTGGTACTGTCTAATTCGAGACTCGTAATTAGCTTGTTTCATTCTGTGAAACATTTTTTCAGCATTATGTACATCACCCTTCTTTGAATACTGTTCCATAATAGTCATGAAGGATGTAAACATTGGCTTAATTGGGCTTTTCTCAGCTGCTTTTTGTAACATAGAGTCGGCCTTTTCCACTTCCCCTGCTTCGACATATAGCTTAACAAGGGCATCCCAAGTCAATGGGCCAATCCTGCATCCACTATCTGCCATTCGCTTAATCAGATCTTTCCCTTTTTCTACTTTCTTGTGGTTTGCATATACCTTCAACATCACAGAATAATGTCTTGAAGAGAGCTTCTTCCACTTATTTGACATCATTTCAAAAACTGCTTCAGCCTCATCAATTTTCTTCAATCTTCCCCAGGCTTCAACGGCTGCCATGCATTCATCAAGCCAGGGGCTTGACTCACAGACCTTCCAAACTCTCCTCACCTCATCAGCCTTCCCAAGTGAAGCATATAAAGGAAGCAAAACCTTACAAGCCCAACGATGCTCTTTTAAGTTATCTCCTTCGATCTCTTTTAAGATACCCTCAGCTTTTTCTTTCAATCCGCCAGATAAATAGTGCCTGGCCAGGATAGCTTGAGTGCTAATGTCAGGTTGAACGCCCTCAGACTTCATTGTCTCAACCACCTGATCCATCCCAGTCATGTCATTGCATTGCCCTTTAGTGTCTATTAACAAATTGTAAGTAAAAATGGAGGGCTTGATGTTTTCTTTCTCCATTAATAACAGTACATCAGCAATTTTCTTCTTGTCATGTCTTTTGTAAAGGAGAAGCAACTGATTGCAAGAAAATAATGTTACAGGAAATTTCAGGTTCCTCATTTTGTTGAGGATTTCTTCCGCTTTCTTGATATCGTTTGCAGTCACACAGTTGGCCAAGAAGGTTCGATAGATTACTTCCCCTCTAAAGGACTCTGGAATCTTCTTAATGTAGGCTTCTGCCTTTTGGAGGCCACGTAGCTTGGCAATCAAATCTAGTCGAGAAGCATAATCTCTCTCGATAAAGTCGAGCTGTTTATTCGTCTCTAACCATTCAGACAACTGCAAAAGCAAGAAAAAATAGGTAAAAAGAGAAGAAAAAAAAGTCAAGGGTAAATCCCTCCATAAAACCTAAAAATGACATGACAAAGATAGATCCAAAAGCAAGAAAAATTAAGCAAATTGTTAATTACTAACTGGAACTAAGTAAATAATAGTTGCAATGATGAGATGCAGAGCAAACATGGAGCATTTTTACACTCACAATACCACCATAAAAGAAATTCGTGGACAAATGAAGAAATCAAACCACTGTAACATGCACATGACAATTATAAACAGGCTTATCAATAGCTATTTGCGGAACCTGTGACAAAAGCTGAAGACGGCATATGAATATTCTTAAAATGGTAACTGAAGGTCCCAAATGAAAGAACCAAAATCAATATACAAAACAACAATTAAATAATTAAAATTAAACAAACAACAAGCAGAGAAAAGGAGAACAAATGTCAGAGTTGGAAATGATTCAAGAACCATAGAAAAAGTGAAAAGAACGTATAAGATAATGAAGGTAAAATTGTCAAATAGAAGTGCAGGGCCCAGACTCTTAAAACATAGGTAGAAAAAGTATGCGTTTCCAACAAACATACATCTATATGAATCAGGTGAAGGACAGGTCTAAGCACAATAAGCATCCAACCATATTTTAATTTGTATTTTTGATTAATGTATAATTCAAGTAACTGCCTTAAGTAGATACAAAGATAAGACAAGTATATTCCTCTATGTGACAAGAACATGCATGAGGCCATGGTAACAACAAACTGAAAAAAAAAAACTGCACAAAAGAATAGTATCAAACCAAATACCTGTAGAGCCCTTAAATACATTCTACGCTTGCGAAGATTGAGCATTGCAGCTGTTATTTCTGTCCGACTCAAATCCCTTCCTTCTTCCACCCACTTAGCAAGAACATCATTCACAGAATTTGGAGATGCAGTTATGGCCTTGAACAGTTCTGAAGCCCTTTTTATCCGTGCTTGCTTTTGACTGGGATCTGTTTCAGTATCTGATAATTCAACTGCAGTTTGAGATGTTTCCCCAATATCCTCCTCCTCATGATCATCATCCAAAACATCAGGCTCAGACAGTAACTCATCATCACTATCATCTGTAGTACTGCTGTCTTTACTTGTATTAGTGCTAACTGCAGTTTCAAGTTCTGAAAATCCATCCTCCAAGTCATCATCAGATTTACTGCTTTTAGCACCAGCTTGCGAAGATAGACTGCGAGTTCCCGCGGATAACTTGGAGAAAACATTTGTAGGGCTGCAACTTAAGCATCTTGCAGATTCTGTAGAAGAATCAAAAACTGTCACCTTGCTACCAAAATAACTAGTTACTTGTGATTTAGCACCACGGAGATAGGAAGTCTCTACTTTTAATCTCTGGAGCCTGAAAAACAAAACATGAGTTCCCAATTCAACATTTTGGAGCAAGAACAGGAAGGCAAACTTCATCCAAAACTCACTAAAAGAGAAATAGGGGAAAATGGACTTTAAATGATAGTATGTGAACATCAGGCATTTCCCAAGAAAGAATACTGCCATAAAGGATTGAAGAGCACAAAACAAGATAAGAAAAAAAGAATAATCGGTCAATTTGCTGAATAATCAGTCCTACAGCCAGTAAATCAATCATCTATTTCCTTCGTGAATCCGGAATAACAAAGCCTAAAACTATATTTTTGTTGTCCCAATCATTTTCCATTCTCATCTTTTTCCCCAGATGCAATTGTCCTCCTATTTACTTTCTTTAATCCACAAAATGCAAACAAAAGACATGGAAAACAATAGTAGAAAAGCACAATAACTTTCATAATAAAAACCCCTAGAACAAATAAAAAAGGGGTAATAATGAAGAGGTAATAAGATAGGAGATCAACTACATGACTATTATTTGGTAGCTATTAGTGGCCATCGCTACCAAATAAATAAATTTTTACAATATCTTTTTACTATTTGTAATATTAATGACCAGATACCCACCAATCCCCGAAGATAAATATCCAAACTCCCAAAGAATAAGCTCTTCATAAAAGTAAAGTCCCATACTTTACTATCCGATGTAAAGAAACTCTGTTTAGATTGAATTGAAACGTACTCATCCCAATGTGGTTTCACTGAGAAAGCCCAAAGAATACTAACTACCTCCAGTTTCTGATAAACCTAAACACAATCAAACTTCTAAAAGTTTAAAACTTTAGACGATCCAACCAAACCCCCAAGATTTCCAATCTCCTATTTTCCTCAACTTTCTCGGAAATGAAACATATAATCACATAAAGAAGTGAGTTCGACCACTAGCCTAACAGGTATTCGTGTAACAGTATGCGAAGTGAGTGGAGAGAAAGAAGGTAAAGAGATAAGAAATACTTGAGAGAAATGGAAGCTCGACGAACAGCCCACATGGTGAACAACGGAAGAAATTCCCCAAAACAGTGAGAAGCGAAGAAATGTTGTAGCTAGTGAAGTTAGCGCCAACTAACAAACCCTTAAACCCTAGAAAACCCCTATCCAAAACTTTGGTGATTTTACATTATATTTTATTCGCAACGTCTAAATGAACTCTCATTTTTACATTAATGCCCCTGGAGATTAGGGATGACAAAATAGTTCAGCCCGACTCAATTTCGAGCTTCGGACCAAGATCGAGCTCAGGTTGTTCGGCTCGACTCTAATCTCAAAAGTTTCACAATGTTTTTAATTTTTAATAATTAAAAAAATAAATTTAGATAGACTTTATCGATCTTATATTCAGGGTCGGGTTCATCCCCGAATACAAAATTTTGAATCTAGACCTAAATTCGACCTAATCTGGTGTTACGATTCCACGTCGCTTAATTAAGTAGAAATTTAGGAGTTTATAAGTTTGAAAAGCACCCACTACTATTATAACATTCTGTTAGTAAAACAAGGGACCTTTTTGATTTATGAGCTTGATATATCCTTTGTACTTGTATTGGCAAGGTTACTATGTGAGTAGGATGCGACTTCGGCTTATGGGAGCCTGGGTTGAAACATTTAGTATCAGAACCAATTAATTCTGCGAAAATGACTACTTAAGAGAGGGCTAGAGTGATAGCTACCTAGAGTAACAACTAGCTAGAATGAGAGCCGCCGTAAACGTCGGTTGTCGATAGGAGGGGGTATGTTACGATCTCACATCGCCTACTTAAGTGGGAATTAGGGGTTTATACAGGTCCGGTCCTAATGTTTTATGAGCCGGTGCAAAATAAATAAAAAATTAAAATTTTATTTTTTTATGAAAATGGGGCCTGGGCAACTCCTCAAATAAAAATAGATATATTTTATTTTTTTACAAAAGTAGACCCTTAATAAGTAGTACTTTTTTTCCTTTTGAGTGTGGACCCTGGGCAGGTGCCCCTTCGTCCTTACCCAGGGCCGGGCCAGTCTAAAAGACACTACTGCTATTAAAACTTTCTTTTAATAGAACAAGGGATCTTCTAACTTATAGGCCTGATGTACCTTTTAAACTTGTATGGGCAAGATCATCACGTAAATAGGGTGCGCCTTGAGCTTACGGGGGCCTGGGTCATAACACCTGAACCATTGTCATCTTTACTAAAGATGAATTATTAGTCTAATATTAAAGATAATAATATATGGATTCATACTTAAGATTGGAGTCCAATCATTTATTTAATTGAATTTTAGATTTTTAAACTTAAATTTTTATGTATATATATTATATTTAATTTAAATAAGACATTTCCTAATTTTAATATTTTTTAAATTGGATTGTATAATTAGAATGCATAGTTATGTTAAGTTATTGTATGAAATTAAGAATTCACAAAAGTTTTTTTAAAGAAAAACATATTGGCTTAAAATATTTTCCTGTTAAAACAATAATTGGAAGAGAAAAAAAAGTTGGAAATTTTAATTCTTTCGAGCAATTTTTTAAATGTGAATTAAAAATTATATTATTATTACGAATAATTATGTCAAATTACCAATAATTCGAATATAATTATAACAAATGCAAGTATAATAATATTACTATCACAATTATTGATATAATTAAGTAAACAAATTGGTCTTAAATTCAAATTAAAACTCTTACTACTACTTAACATTATTTATTGGTTAAAATCTTGTATTTAGTATTGAAAATAAGTTTTAATAGTCCCACTCTTAACTCAAATTTAATAATATTTTAAATTTTTAAATCAAAATTATATTATATTTTCAAATTTAGAATTCAATTTTTATTAAAAATTTGAACCCAATTCTAATTCGAAATTCATTAAACTTAAATTTTATTTATTGATTTTAGATTAAGCTTAAATCCCGACCCATTATCATCTCTAAATCAAATAATGAAGTCATGCAAAATAATATTATAGAAGATTTCGGCATTAGCATTTTTATATTTACAATCAATTTACAAATTTTAAAAATTAAATATTATTATTAAAATTGTCTTTTACCTTTTTAATTTACATAAAATATATGATGGTTGAAAATTTATAATCACTTTGACATTTGTTTAAATGTTAGATAAAAAGTATAATAAAAGAAAATAAAATATTGTAAAAATTAAATTTAGTGATTTATCAAAATAATATTATTTTAAACTCAATTAAATTAAATTAAATTAGAATATTAGTAATATATCACTAAATTTAATTTATTAAAGAAAATTACAGTTAGGGGCATGATTCAAAGCTCGAATTGTCTTTCCATGTTTTGTGAGTGCTCGAAAACATTACATGAGATCTTAACAACAAATAAGAAACCCTAAAATCCTAAACACAAAGGGAGTTCGATACATACCACTCACTTCACAGGTTTTACCCTTCTCTCGCAACTTTGCTTCTATTCTTCTTTTCTAACTTGGGCTCAATTATGCTTCTGATTAAGTTTTGAATATGGCTTCAGTGCACATGTATGCGTTCTTTTTGAATATTTGTTTGGATGCTGATATCGATTACGTAGATGGAAAGCTCAAATTTTCTAGGGTTTTTGAATTGAAGAGGACTTACACGTATGCAGTCCTAGTAAATACCTAAATTTCATTCGTTTCCTTGTTTGATTGGTGAGAAAAATACTTGGAAGTCCAATAAAGTTTTTTATTTTGATTGTCGTTTTTTAGGATTTTCTTCTTTTGTTGCATCTGGGTATGATGCATTTGGCTGATATGAGATAGTGGTATGATTGCTCTGTTTCTATGGCTTGTTCAAAAATTTGTACCTTTATGTTTTGATTCGATGCCAGGCTTTATGGAGCCCAACATGCAGTCCTTGCCTCCAGACGATGCTGATGTACAAGCAACATTCCGGAAACCTTCAGGTGATGTGTCTACTAGGAATTACAGAAGGCACTCTCCGGTTCACGGCTCATCTTCCTCTGATGGTTAGTACGTTGTTGGCTCTTAACATGCTTGTTTTTCTTTGGCTTTGTGTGGTTGCTTTCTGACATTCTTTTGTTATTAATCTGTCTAATAAGCTTTATTTGTAGTTTGAATATGGAGACAATTCGGTTGTTTGGTCTTGGTACTGTTTTATGATGATATGTTGGTTTGAAACTCTTCTTCTGGGATTAGTTTTCTCTTGCAGTGGATTATGTTCGATGTATGAACTTTATATTGTTTTTTAAGGCAACAAATAATAGTGCAGTGCATACAATTTCACCTAGTAGAGTGAAGCTTAATGTAGAACTACAAATTTACTTTTGTTGTAAAAGCCCTCATTTTCTAAATACATGTTAGTTTGCATTGGAAAACATCTGCATTAGCTTGAATATCTGTCTCGCTTATCATCCTTTGTTCTCTATTGTATTACTAATTGTTCTCAGGAAGCCCTAAGCGTGGGCGTAGCTTTAGTCCATTCTCTTCAAGGGGTGATCTTGCAGGATCC
>JANIMX020000078.1:1632833-1643928 GCA_024582655.2 Erythroxylum kunthianum
ATTTAGAGAAGCAGTATACTGCTGGACTCCGGCGCAGAGATGTTCGCACAGTTGGATTGGGTCTTTGTGTGGGTGTCTAAATTGTCTTCATTACTGCAAAACGTTGTGTTATGACAATATGCTGTACACTTGTGGACAACTCTGGACTTATGCAACTTCAGAATCTTGTTTTCTCCAGGAAAGTATGCTTTGGCTGCATTCATGTGACATTTTGGCAGAATTTTGTCAACTGCAAGAAAGTGAATTATGTCCTGAACCTGAAGTGTACTTACATGCATGTTTGTTAGTTGAAAATGAAAATTGTGATGTGTGGCAAACAATTCTACCCTTATATATCATATTATTCCATTTTAGTGTTGTTAAGAGATACCCTTTTCAACTGTTGGACTACCTAGAGGAAGATTATATGCTCTGAAATACCATAACAATGATCTTCAGGAATAAACTCCAGTGATGCAAATAATAGTCTAGATTCCGTCAATCAGACTTTAAAATGGATATTTGGACATGTCAAGTTGAGTTATAGCCTAAAACTAAGCCAATTATATGTCCAATGTTTAGCATCTAAATCTGACAAGAGACAACCTCTGCAATATGTATATCATCACTTTATGATATACATATCTGATTGAACTGAGGCAAGCACAGAAAAGAAGAAACAAAAGAAAAAGACGTGCTACCTATAATATCAAGGGATTATGGACGTTTCTTGTCTTCTTATTATTGAATTTCCTTCGTGACCTGTTAGTCTCTCGAGGGTGGTTTGAAAGTAATTTTCTTGAATTGTATATTAGAAATGCGTGAATGGCCTTGATCACATAAAAGCACTATGGACACTTTCTGCTACCTACTACTGTACTACATGCAAAACTATAGGGAGAGAAGTAATGAACCACAGATATTCTGCAGATGAGTAACTGATGTTTAATTTGAGATGAAACCCATCATTGAAATTCTAATCAACAACTATTTTTTTTTCATTTTAGTGGATCTTGGGATCATTTAGTATAAGATATAAAGAAATGATCTCTTAGTTGGTGCTGACATTTTCTTTATGCAAGTACTTAAAAGGGCCATCCCTGTAATCCTGTTCGAGACTAAACAATGCATCTGGTCTTAAAAAAGAAACCGCGAGTCATTGTCACTATTCTAGTCCTCCATTGTATCATCAGAACAAGATAATTTTAGCCCCCACCCATCACTTTTAGCCGTTGCCTTCATTCTTTCTTGTGGTGGAACCCATAATTTCAAGATTTTGATACCTTAGCATCATATCTTTGCTCCAATACTGTGGATTTCCTTTTGAGAATTTAATGTTACAATTTTCTTTGAATGAGAATTCCCTGAGAGAGAGAGAGAGAGATGGTTGATGGAAGCATAATTCCATGAGAATCTAACAGTTTTTAGAGGATAAAATCATGGGATAATTGCAATTACCTCCATAAACTTTGCACCTTGGAACATTATAGTCCTTAAACTTAGTTTCTTCTTTTTTTCTAAAGGTTAGAAGGGCATTATCTTGAGTACTTGATGCATCCAAAATAAAAGGAAAACATTGGTATTATATAATAATCTATAAAATCATCATCATCATCAACAACAATAATCTATAAATCATGTGTTGTAAATAAATTATTTATTTATTAAGTTAGTAATTAATAATAAAATGACGGACTCCGTCTATTTGATATTACAAGTTTTAACAAGTTTTCATTTTTCAATCTATCATCCTTCAAATCATCAAGATAACAGCAATCTTCTAACCACTACTCGGAATAGACACATAAGAAACAAGTTCTACCTCTGGAACCATCACTTAGAATGCAGGCATGTCATCTTGCATTGCAACAAGCATTTTCAACAGTGTAAAAATAGCTTTAGGATTGGTTCACTTCATCAACTTTTAGTGTAAAGCTACTTTCTTCTTTTCACTTGTAAAGATACAACTGAAGTGGGGGAGGACATCATCAACATCTCAGGTGGGGAAGTCCTTCAAATAATTATTTGATTGGTGTTGTCAAAAGCATGGTCTTAGGTTAGAATAATAAACCAAAAAAATGTATAGATTTATGCCTATTTTATCTCTAATTATTAACTATTTTTACCTTAATTATGTAGTTTGTAAAAGCTTTTTACACTTCTAATTACTAAAAGAAATTTTATTTTAAAAATCAAAGTACTTCTACTCTTTTTGTTTTTTCAAATGAAGTTTAATTAATGGATAACAAAATACCCTTTTCACCATTTTTATTCTTAAAAATATTCTAATAGTTGCATGTAGAAAACAAATCAAATAAGTTTTTATAATTATCTTACTTATATATAAACTTATATGTGCGGTTATTTTTTGAATGTATATTAAATAAATTATTAAACATATGTAATAATTTGTCAATTATGTATATAAGTAAATTATTTAATAAATCAAGTAGAGTTATAAACTGAGAGGGGAGTGTTTCAAAGTTGGTATTTGTTCAGCACATATCCAAACTACATTTTCCACTTAGAGAGTGGTTGGAATCATTCTAAAAAGGTCTATAGCAGTGATTTGGACTTTCTGAATTGGCAAGATGCTGGTAAGCATGTAGTGGTGAAATGGCAATGTTACAGGCATAAAGGGCAGATAATGCCTATAAATATCATAGACCTCAGCGAGTTCATCGTACAGAATCAGAAACATGTATATATATATACATGCGATGCCAGCAGCTTTTTGAATACTTAAAAGAAAAGGAACTGTTTGTAAAGCAGAAACCTAACAACTCATAAAAATTGGCAAGCATTATCAGTACAAGAAGGAAGCTTTGAGAGGATAATTGGATTTGGAAAGGAAATTCAATGTCTCCACAAAATTTCAGGTACAAAGAATTTTCATTACAAATATGCAATGGACAAGAAAACTTTGGGACCTACTTGATCCTTAAACTCAAAAACAATAATAATTTGTAAAACCCCTTTTGATTGGTGATGCTAAAGCTCCACTTGAGTGTCTTGAAAAGATTACCAAAAACTACTCTTCATTTTTGGCTCTCCTTTTTTTTTTCCCCCCCTCTTGTCTCCTTCTTATCCTCCTTTGTGGATTCCATTCAATAATGTTGACATTACACCAGTAATTTATAACTTATAATGGTTTGTTTCTTATGAAACAAACCATTGGTTTGCTCTACTTGACGAGTTCTTGTGGCTTAGTATGGAAGCAAGGTTTTTGCAGTACTATTCTTTTATTGTACCTTCATGGATTGGGTGCATAGAATCATGTTAAAGGATTACTCATTACTTCAGTTGCTTGTCATGGGGTTATGGGCTGATTAGTAGGGTACCTTAGATTCTGAAAAGGGAAATTAGAAATGGGTATGAGTTGCTTATCTGTAACCAATATCTTAATACAGTTGTGAGATTAGCTCAACAACCCATGATAGGCCACCAAACTACTCATAATGACTTCTTTTGAGCAAGTTTAAGGAATAATCCCACCTTAAAAAAACAAAAAACTTCTTGTTTGTTTTGTTAGTTAATCATGAATAGCTCAAAACCTTAATCTGTTAGCAGCTCATAAGGTTAGCTCTTGAGACTTGGGAGGTCAAGAACAAGTTGGGTAGAGCATTCGAACCATTGAAAAGTTGAAGAAAACTAATAAAGGTGGAGTCTTGATCTATTTTTTAACCAGTAATCTCATTGACCTTGACTACAAATTGAGGCTCTTGTATACATAGAAAAGAGAGTCACTTTCTGACTGGTTTAATTAATATGGTACTGCAATTTACGAACTTGTGTGGCTCATGATAGCTGGCGAGTGTTTGTTAGAAGTTAGGCCAAGTTTCAGCTGTGCTTTGGCTTGTTGACAAATCCCATTTCGATCCCCACCAAAAGGGTTTTACCCTTTCGGTGCCTTAACAACCTTAAAACACCTCTTATGGCCGTGTTTACTCAGTTTCTTTGTCTTTATATCGTGAAGGCTTTCTTAGTTACGCACAAATGCTTTGGAGTTTTAGATAAGAAAAAGAAAAGGAAAAGCTAGAACTTCGAAGTCTCGACAACTCCTTTAAAGTGTCTATATCCTCACCTAACAGTGTTTTCCATTATTTGTGTACCAGCATACATTAATATTCTCCATTGCTTGTGATGGGTTTTACTTGTCTTCCTCAAGTTCATAGATTTTGATATGTGTGTCTGTAATCACAGTCTAAATCTATCAATGTTCCAGTGCTTTAGGTTTTATCTTCTACATAGTTCTGTCTTCAAGTGCCAGTTGTCTCGCACTGCCTGGGAATTTACTGTATGGAGATGCCACCATAAAAACTCCCAAATGCCATATTAAAGAAGCAACCTTGGTGTCTGTTTCTTGTAAAGTTTGGTATTGTAACCACCACTAATACAAGCATGTTGTTCTTGGTGTCTTCAGATGTCTCTCCTTTAGTAAATGTCTTTGTTTCTCCATACTGGTTAGCCTTCAACAGAGAAAAGTAAAGTAAATTGGATAGATAGCACAATACCCCCCCTAACTACTAACTTTGAATATAACTGCTGCTTTTATGGTTTCGTTTGATCTTGAGTGAATAACAAATTAGCTTCTGTTTTCATCTTCTTTTAACACTTGTACTAGACTTGGGTTTTGTTCTTCTTTAGTATTCTTCTTCAAGTTATTATCTTTCAAGCCAATCGCACCGACTAAGGGTTGTGGTGGTCACCTTTATTTTGGAGAGGAATTTTCAAGTTTCCTTGTGGACATGTTTGATAAAGGCTGGCTTGCTATGGGCTTATTTGAAGTTCCAATCAAAATGCCAACGAAGAAGATGAACTTTGGTTCAGGAGAGCAAGAACAAGCTGAGGATGGGAAGATTTCTCTACTGGATTTGCCTGACTTGGCCATGGAAAGCATATTCGAGAGGCTTTCACCTGCTGAATTGTGTACAATGGCAAAAGTTTGTAGCAGTTTGAGGGTTATGTGTACAACTGATCATCTCTGGGAGAAACACTTGAAGCAAAAATGGGCTGAAGTGATTGGTGATGTTGCTTATAAGGAATGGCAATGGCATGTGGCTTCTAGGAAGAGGCCAACGAGCCTCTTGAATCGAAACAACCCAGAGGGTTTGTTGGGATCTCTTGGTAGTATTTGGCCTTTCTCCTGGATTAAACCAAATCTTGAAAGCAGAAACAAGCCAAAAACTTGTTTGCCAATTGATTCAATCATGGCCTTGTACCTCTCTCTTGAAAGTGGCAACTTCTGGTTCCCAGCTCAGGTTTACAATCGTGAGGTAATTCCCAGCCAAACTGTTTGCTATGTTTCTTGTGTTTGTTACTGACAAAGTTGTTGACATATTTGCTATGTTCGGTGCCAGAATGGACATGTCGGGTTCATGCTTTCCTGTTATGATGCACAACTTAGCTATGATTCTGGGACTAACACCTTTCGTGCAAGGTATAGAATGACACATGAACTTTCTTGAATCGTGCTTGTTTACTGCATAACTGTTAATCTGCAGAAAAGTTTCAAACTTCTGTCACCAACATTGTTCCTATTCTTCTAACCAACCATGCACATCTATCTGATATCATGAAGCTTGAAACTATCAGCACATCCTAATTTTTAACCAATGACATGTTTCTGCTTTCTGATGTTCATGGGCTTAATGCATAAGGATATTAAATTCATGAGGGAAAAAAGTAATTGTTGATCAGGCTACTGATTTATGCCTGACGAGCTCTTTGTAACCACGAAGTTGCCTTCTGTACTGCAGGTACTCACCACACGGACGACGAACAGTAGAAGAAAACATACCCTGGGGTAGGATAAGAGCTCCACCAGTTGATACTCCTGCTGATATTCTCCATGTTTCCAACTGCTTAGAGGACTTGAGACCTGGGGATCATATAGAGATCCAATGGAGGAGAAGCAGAGAATTCCCTTACGGTAAGAAGTCATAGCAGGAAGTGGGTTCTTGCAGGACTTTTACAATGAATGCTTTTTGTTTTCAGAAGTTTTGAGATTTTCATCTTTTCTGTTCCTTTGCATCTGGGATTTGGACAGTTTAGTTTAAAAAATGTAAACTTTTAAGAACAAAATGAAGTGTCAAACTGATCTTCTTCAAGTCATTTTCTGATTAAGGATGTTGGGGTAATGACTTCTGTTGGAATTGGCAGGCTGGTGGTATGCAGTAGTGGGTCATCAGGAATCTTGTGATGGAAATGCAAATAGTTGCAGGTGTCATAACAGTGGTAAGAGCATCATCGTTTCATATTCAGAACTTGTTCTTTCTTTTTCTTTGCTTATTTTCTTTTTATCCACTCACTTCTATGCCAAATTCATACACAAAAACTGGAAAAAAATAGAGAACATTCCCTGGATTCTTCACATGCTGAGCAATTGTCTCTGCTGCTAATTTCCAAATTTGTCGAATCTTTTAGTTTAGTTTCCACTTCAAAATTGCTCCCATGTTTCTGACTTTCAAACACTCATGCCAACAGATATGGTGATCTTGGAGTTCAATCAATACAGCCCTGGTTCTCAATGGAGAAGAACAGTAATACACAGGAAGGACCACCTGGAAGAAGGAAATGAAGCTGATGGTTTCTATGCAGGAATTAGAAAACTTTACAGGGAGAAAGAGATCTCCAGGTGGAAACAGCTCTGGCCAAAAGGAGTCTTGGAGTAATCAGAGTATTTTGTAAACAGGCCTCTTGTTTTTCTGTCTTTTTGCATTATAGATTACCTTCTATAAGGAGTTATGGTACATTAATGTTTATTCTAACTTTATATGAAGTAATAATTAGAAAATCGAATCAGTTTAGTCGGTTTAATCGTGAATTGGTTAAATTTTTGGTTTGTTTTTTAATTCTTAGGTTTGATTGACTTTAATAACTATTATTCTTAATAATCCATCATTTTATTAATTAATTGATTATTTTTTTAAATTAATCGATTTTATAAATCGATCGGTAAGAATAATCTCCTTCAATTATATTTCAAAAATTTTAATTTTATTCAATATTTAACCGATTTTATGACAGTCTATACCGTTAAACTTTGTTTTACTAATTTAACTTTTAGTATGCTTTTTAAAACATTAATATAAAATTATTCAAATATATTTATGCTATAACAATGAAAGAAAAGATGAGTTATATAACTATTAATTGAGATAATTTTTACATAAGAAGAAAAAAGTTTGGTTGCATTAAAAACCGGTTATTGAAATAAAATTTGAATATTTAAATTTGATTAGATTTAGTACGAATTTTTTTTATTGAAATTAATATATTTAATTAAATTCAAATTTAGTTTTAAATTTGATTATTAAGGGTTAAAAGTTTATGCCAAGAATAAAATAAAGATTGTATTAAATTTCTATAATTTAGGTTTAAATATAGTTCGACTCAAAATTAATAATTTTAAAAAAGATTGAAAAAATATTATTGTTGTTTATTAAAAAATATAAAATTTAATTGAAAAAGATATTATTAAATAAAAAATTATTTTTTATTTTAATTTATAAAAATTAATTAGTTTACGAAAATTAGTCGATTAATTAATAAATTTATCAATTTTTAATAACTTTTAAATCGGTTCAATTTTTAAAACATTCGGTATGTAATAGGTATAGACACAAATGTGCAAACATAACACCAAATTAGGGTTAGCACTATGTTGGGTTGAGCCAAACCCAATCTAACTGAACAAGCACAGGGCACACAACTCGGTCGATCCCGAGTCCAATTTGGCTGGGGTGACTTGAAGTTTGACAAAGCCCAATTTGATCCCGAGTCTAATATGGCTGGGGTGACCTGAAGTTTGTCAAAGCCCAATTTGATTATTTTTTTATTTAAAATTTGAAAATAAATTTTCATAAATTTTTTTTAGATTTGAATCAGTCCCACCCAATAAAATAAAATAAAATATATTAATTTTAGACCTGACCGAACCAAACCAAACCGAAGACGAGCTTATTTAACAAATAACAAGCCTACACTAAAGATGGCAATTGGGCCCAGCACGGAACTAGTTGACTGGGCCTTTGGCCTGTTATTTTCTGAAAAAACGGGCCTTGGACTGCCCAGGCCCTGCCTGGCTCTTATAAACGAAACACGTCGTTTTGCACTAAAATAAACGTCTTTTTGCATAGAATTCTTCAAACACAAACTGAACTAAATTAAATTAAAGAAGAAGCCGTCGATTTGTACTCTCTTTGGACGGGCCAAAAGGACGGCGACGGCAACGATGAACGGCGGCCCTTACGGTTTCAGTGCGTACCCATTAGCTAACTCATCTTGGTTTCTTCAATTACCAACACCCACAAGCTCTTAAATTTGTGTATTGAAAAATCGCATTTCGATGAACATCTGGTTACATGAGTTTTAAAAAGATTGAACTTTGGGTGATTTTCTTGTATGCAGACAATGCCCCAGTGACGAAGGTGTTTGTTATTGCTTCTTGTGTCTTCACCTTCTTCTTCGGGATCAGAGGCATGCCTACCAAGCTTGGATTTTCATATCAGGTTATGTCTGGCCCTGCTTTTTTATTATTTCCTTGTGAATAATTGTATGTTTAGAGTTATGGTTTAGTAAAGTTGGTTTCTTGGCACATAATCTTAAATGGGCCTTCTTGCAATTTCGTGAATATACATGTTGTACAGGAGTTCTTTACTCAGGAGATGATGTTCCAACTTTTCGATTTCATATAAGATTCAGTGGACTCTTCAAACTAAGACTAATGTACATCTTCCTGAATTCAATTTTCACGCTTCCAGGATATATTCAGGAGACCACGTGTATGGAAGTTAATCACTTCAGAATTTGCCTTTTCTTCTACCCCGGAACTGATGTTTGGATTATATCTTCTATACTACTTCAGGGTCTTTGAGAGACAGATAGGATCGAACAAGTATTCAGTGAGTAGTTCTATAGTTCGGTTTTGTGTTTGTTTTATTTAATTCCCATCTATTACTAAGTATAGAGGAAATGCCTGAGTTTTATTCTTAACTATCCTCCTCTTTATTTGTTTACTTTGTGATTTGACACCAACCACAATTCTGCAGGTTTTTATCTTGTTCTCTGTGATAGTATCTCTGCTTTTTGAGTTCCTAGCTCTAGCTCTTCTTAAAGGTATGAAGTGTGTGCGTAGCTCCACAGAGTGGAATTTTCTAGACTTCCCATTTTTCATGAATGCCCACTCAGCCATGTTGAATGGAAAACTGAAAGTCCATGCTGTAATGGTACCATCCTTTTTGTATTTAGTTGTACTTCATGTTCTTTGATACATAAGATGACGAATCACTACATTTTTGTATGGATTACCAAATATTTGAATCTCTTTGATACTTTTCTTTGTGTTCGTAATGGATTTGATATGAACTTCAAGCCAATTCTAATGGCTGATTGACGAAGTGATGCATTTTCAAGATAAGATCCAATAAGTTTTAGGGGATACCGATAGTAATCTGTTGCAGATACATCTATTTTCACATTTATTTTCAACTTGTGTTCTGTCTTTTTGTTTGGTTTATGGCTTCATTTATACCCTTTTGACTAGTCCAAGGGTTTCTATTTAGTTTTCTATCTTGTTCTTCATTATTTTACCTATATTGTTCCGTGGATAAATGAAATCAACACTGCCAATTAAGCTTATTCTGTACTTTTAAAAACTAGTTGTATGCTGGATGAAGATTTGTGTCTGAGAAGCATAATGTCCTCATGCTAATCATCGGACATTCAATGTTTATTGAACATTTGTACACCTTTCAGTGCAATTTCTTGGAATTTATTAAAGCAAAATGCAAGTTAGTCAAACAATTCGGAATCGGGTTTTAGCATTGAAGTACTTTTTGTGTATATTTCCATTAACCATGACATGACAATGCTCATTGACATCTTTCTATTTGCAGATCCATCAGCAATCCTCACCTCCGGACCTTATGGTCTTATATTTGCTTCATTTATACCCTTTTACTTCGACATACCAGTATCAACAAGTCTTCAAGTTTTTAACATAAACTTCTCTGACAAGTCTTTCATATATCTGGCTGGTCTTCAGGTAGAAATTGTGCTTTTTCTTTACCTTTTTTTATATGCAGGTGCGGGTGTGTTTTTCATGTTGCATTTGGAGTTGGCTTTATTACATATTTCTTTTTCTTCTAGCATAGGCAAACTTTCTCATGTCGATAATTGTTTTGCAGCTTCTTTTGTCATCATGGAAGAGATCCTTCTTGCCAGGGTTATGTGGTATCCTTGCCGGTTCCTTATATCGCTCGAATCTATTTGGCATTCGAAAGGCGAAGGTGACTTACTATTGTCTAGTTTGTTTCAACAATTCTTTGATTCCAGATTCCCATATCACAATCCAGTCATTGCATCTGTAACCTGATTTCACATATGAAAAGCTGGAGGCTTGCACACAAAACATAAGAACAAGCAAGAGGTTTCGGCTTCTACAGGAATTGATTAGCCTTTCACTTCATTAACTAAGAATATACAATTGTTCTGATTGGAATGAATAACATAATTTATTGACAATATACATCGAGGATTACTTGCATTTGATTGTTTTTGTTCCCCTTGCAAGTCCATATTAAACAAGGCATTACTTTATGCTCATCTAAGCGTGAATTTTACCGTCTTGTACCACAGTTACCTGAGTTTGTAATCTCCTTCCTCTCACGATTTTCTTGGCCGGCTACGGGGAGTCCACGTGGAGCACCGGAGAGAAACTTAGTAGATAGAGCACCAACCTATACAGTTGGTCGAACAGAGGTGAGTGTCTTTTGCTGAATGTTTCTATTCCGTCATTCACTCAGCAGTACTTGTAGTTCTATTATCTGGATTGGTTTTAACTTGCACTTGCATTTGACTCGGTACAGGATCTTGTTGTGTTGATCTTCTTTGCATTGATAAGTCTCATTTTCGTCTCTTCCATTTCGTCGTGATAACTCCTTTTCTTTTACCCTGAACGTGACTGTTTTGGTGGACTAGCTCACTGCAGATTTCACTTTAAACATATGCATATATAGCTTCAATTTTTGTTTCCTATGTTAATTCCAGAGAACATACCCTACTCCAACGGCTACTACAACCATGGAGCCACCAGAGAGCTCCATTATGACAC
>JANIMX020000078.1:1644028-1663561 GCA_024582655.2 Erythroxylum kunthianum
AGGATATACTCAGCGTTATGGGATTGATTATTCTGAGGTTTTTGCACCGGTTGCTACCATTCGACTTGTTATTTCTCTTGTAGCTCACAACAACTGGCTTATCTTTCAATTAGAAGTTAAATCAACATTTTTACATGGTGAGTTAGATGAAGAGGTGTACGTAGAACAACCTCCTGGATGTGAATTGAAAGGTGAAGAATATAAGGTGTATCATCTTCGAAAGGCATTGTATGGATTAAAACAAACCCCATGGGCTTGGTATAGCCGCATCGAATCATTTTTTTCTGAAGGAAGGTTCCTAAAAATGTCCCCAAGAGCATACCTTGTTCGTGAAACCATCTCTAACCAGTAAACTTCTCATTGTTTGTCTATATGTTGACGACCTTATTTTCACTGGTGACGATGTAGATTTATTTCTCAATTTTAAGCAATCCATGATATGGGAATTTGATATGACGGATCTTGGTCGAATGTGGTATTTTCTAGGCATAGAAGTCTTGCAACAGGTTGATGGTATTTCTATTGGTCAAAAGAAATTTTCCCAGGAAATTCTTGTTCGCTTTGGCATGGCTGCTTGTAATTCGGTACTTAATCCCATTATTCTAGGTTTTAAACTTGTCAAAGACAGTCATGGGATACCGGTGGATAGCATTGTTTATAAGCAAATTACATGGAGTTTGTTGTATTTAACAACCACAAGGCTAGATCTTATGTACGTTGTGAGTCTCTTAAGTAGGTTTATGGAGCATCCTACTGAATTACATTTTCAAGCAGCAAAGCGGGTGTTGCGGTACATCAAAGGGACGCTTGACTTTGGTGTGTTTTACCACAATGGAGGAAATTATGAACTTATAGCTTACACTGATAATGACTATGCAGGAGATCTAGAGGATAAGAAGAGCATTTTTGGTTATCTCGAAACCAAACTATAGTTACACTATCCACAACTGAAGCTAAGTATGTCGCTGCCGCTTCTTATTCATGTCAAGTTGTTTGGTTGAGACGAATGTTGGAATCACTTCATCATGTTCAACAAGATCCTACTGTGATGTTTTGTGACAACAGTTCTACTATCAAGCTTTAAAAAATCCTATTATGCATGGTCGAAGCAAGCACATTGATGTCCACTTCCATTTTCTCATAGATCTCACTAGGAATGGAATTGTGAAATTGAGTTTTTGTCATACCCAAGAACAGTTAGATGACATCATGACAAAACATCTCCCATTACTTACTTTTAAAAAGCTGCTTGCCTTGATAGGAGTTTTCCAGGAAACTAAGATAATCGGAGGGTATATTTGGTTGAGGGTAATAGTTATTCTATTACCCATCTATTCCTAATGGCGTATAAATTCTTTGTTTGGTTAACAAAAAGTCACTTGAATAATTATTCCTCGCACAGGTATTCCTAAAATTTTAGGAATAGCTAAAGATGATCTTTGGTTGTCTTTAGCTATTCTAAAAATAGAATAACTCAACAATACTTTTTTTCTCTTTAATAATAATAACGAATTTTATAATAAAAATAAAAATAAAATAATTAAATTAAATTAATAAGAATAAGAATAATATTAAGTACAAAATTAATAATAATAATAATTAATAATAAAAAAATTTACAAAATTAATAATAATAAGAAGAAAATTAATAATAATAAAAATACTAATAATTAATAACATTAATAATAATAAGAATTATAATAAGTACAGTTTATATAAAATGTCAGGGTATTTTTGTCCATTTGGAGCGTATATAATTTCTGTCTCCGTCTCTCTGTCTCCGTGACTCGGTTAAAGCAGGAACAAAAAAATCTTGTCTCTGTCAACCGAAGACAGTCACAAAACGCAGAGTCACAACAAACAAACAGCTTTTATACACTAGAATTTTATGTTTTGTTATCCGTCTCGGGTAACCAAACGCAGGGTGAGAAAACGTCAACTTCTGCCTTAATATGATCCATAGGGATCTTTGGTTTATCAACATATATCCTTCCGATCCCTACGATCGAAGTTATATAGTCGGCCGATTTACTATGGGAAACATGCAAGAACGCTAATGTGGTGAAGTAGAATGAAGAGATCAAGAAGTATAACTCCAGATGAACAAAAGAAAGCATGTAGTAAGATTTCAATGAATTGTAGTAAAATAGAGGGGATACATCATTCCTCACCAAACCAATCCATTCTAACGTGTAATCAAGCAAATAAGTAGATTTACTCAAGCCACCAAATACCAGAATCAAGGGAAAATTTACCTCAAGCATCATCTCTTCTCAAGAGACGTTTCGACAGTGTAGTACTAGAGAAAAGCTTTGAAGGCACCCAGATTGTACAACCGCAGTTTACCTGTCTACTGCTACATTTCTTACTAGGTATAAAGCATATTTCTGTAGTAGAATGATAAACTGAATGGCCCTCTGGGTCTCGAGGTATGCTAGACATTGCTGATATCCACTCGACTTTTATGGAGTTGGAAGGCTGGGGTGATCCAGCTTCCGCAACTGCATTGGATACCTGACCAATTGAAGTAACCCAAGCGAGCTTCACAATGAGCACAGGACAGTTTTCCTTCCATTGCACCCTCCACAACTACATGATGATCACAGCTTGAAGTCAGTATTATTTCGAAGTTTTTGCTGATAGATGTACTGAAATGTACTGAAAAATGGTTATTTGTCTACGGTCCATTTTCATCTATCCGACAAATTACAAGCAAATCCAAGGGCACAAGCTACTACAAGTATATATACATGTACGTACCTGCTGTCATCCATCGCAAAGGCTCAACAAAGATTGAAGAACAGTCGGACTCATCTGATTTCTTGAATGGGTTGCCACTTGTCCGCTTGTACCATCCGAAGGAAGTCTCACCCTCCCCTGGAATGTGATCCACAACATTCTCCTGCAATGCAACAACTCTTCGGCATTTCTTGCAACGATATGCAGGAATTCCCTTCTTCACCACATTCGGAGATGCTTCCACATCACAGGAAACCTCTGAAGGAACACCAGGATCAGCCCCAAATTTAGAACTGTCAATCTTATCTCCTCGGTTATAAGAATCACCTGAAAACATAACCAAAATACTTCCTATAAAAGGCACTCATGAATCAAAGACAATAGTATTGTTTCCTATAACCACAACAGGAAAATCACAAGAAAAAATAGTATGTATAACATATAGAGGCATGTGATTCTGTATTGGATGTCAATAGTGCTTATGTCTCAACTTTTTATATAAGACGCCCTCAAGCATACAGAATGATTCTGCTCATGAAAGAAGTTTTTAGTATCCACTACAATATGGTAAGCATTACAGCCATAAGCTAATATTCACCAATTAAATGGACTGCTACAGAAGCAAAGCCTGGTAAGGAATCAGAGCACCCATCTAGGTTATATCAGATGCAAAATTATAACCATGGATATGGGGAGAGGGAGTTACATACCCAATAGTTTGAGGCGAAATCGTTTGTAAATGAGATTTCTACGATCAACCTTGAAACTCATTTCCTCAAACATTTTCAACTGCAAGGGAAATTTTTTTATAAGATTGGCAATGGTCCATGGAACAAGTACCTCAGAATTACCATACAAGGAAAGGAATGGATAATTATTAACTTAATTGAAGTGCTATTGCCTCACATCACCTGATCAAGGAAGCCATCATTTGGGCAAACGAACTCACAGCTTTGCTTTAGTGATTCAATGGCATCTAGATGAAAGCATCCAAAGAGAGAAAATAAAAGGGAAGTAAAAGGGTAAAAATCAAAACAAGAAGTTGGATAAATGAATATCTTCTGTTTCGAGGGACATCAAAATAAAGAGCCACCAAGACATCAAAACACCAAGTTGGATGAATGAATACCTCGTACCTATTTGTTCATTCAAACACAAAATGATAAGAGGGAGAAAAGAAAAAATATTTTTGTTCAAACCTTCTACAGACAGCTGTTCTGTTTGCATCAAGTATGCTGTAATGATAGCTGCACTGCAACGAACACATGCAAAGAAGGGAATAAACCCTTAGGATTTCATAATTCAAATAACTGGAAAAGCTATTACATAGAAGGCCAGCTGTGGACAATTTCTGAAACATATCAGCTGCGTACAAAGAAACAAGCAGTTTCTCTGCGATGTACCAAAAGAGTAACAAATTCTTTTCTGCTACAGTACAGCTAATGCTAAGAAGAGCATTACTTTGTAAACAGCTCATGAAAATGAACGATAGCTCAGCACCCAAATGACTAAATATGAATCATATGAACTAGAGTTAGACTTAGTTACAGTCCTGCACATGTCTGTACTTTTCAATATCCATCCCAACACTAACTCAAGGAGAGGCTAAAGGATCAATGAACTCTCAAAGCCAAAAGTGGTCCTTGTTAATAAGTACAAAAGAAATAAAGAAAACTCTGATAGAATCTTTGACATTCTATAAGAGACTAGAAGGGACAATAAAACAGAATTCTTCCCAAATAATGTACCAATGAATTGATCAATGGAAATACTGGTAAGATTTTAGATTAAAACATTCAAGTAAAGTAAATGAAAATAATACCTTCTTGAGACACCAGCAAAGCAATGCACTAAAACTGATCCCTCTTTACGACCCCGATCAATAAAGTCAATACAGACATCCAAATAATCCAACAAATTCTCCCTTTCCATGTCTCTAATTGGTACGGCCATTCTCACCAGCTTCAAATCTTTTCCTGCATACTCCAACAGGTACAAAAGTTTATCGGGAGACAAACAACTCTTTGACACATCACCCAAATCTTCCTCAGAAGCATAACCGTCAGATCCACCACCATACACCTTCTTGATCTCCTTTGCTGGAATGGTAAGACCACTCCGCCATTCCGAGAAAAACGATATAGATGGAGAGCTCAAAACAGATAACATATGAGTTATGTCAGTGCTAACATTCTGTAAAATCTCCGCTGCATCACTAATGTTGCCAATGAATAAATTCTCTCTGACAAGGTAAGGCATCACAACCCTCAAAACCCGCAATCAACTTCACACCTTTTATTTTATTTTACCTGCAAAACAAACTACAACATCACATCTCCATTTTGCACAACCATAACAAAGATCTAATCTTCTTCCTCACGATTTATCAACAACAACCGTAGTTTTACCACTCCTCCAAAACAGGATCACTTATCCAGAAGTCAAAAACTATAACTACATCCACCAATAACATAAACACACAGCGTCACTTTAAAACAAATCACTGAGCTTTCTCACGTTCATACATTTAACACGGAAAATTAGTTATGAAGCACACTGTTTGGCAGCTGAGAAAATGAGATGTAACCTAATACTCGCCTACGTATACAAACTGATTACATATGAAAAATCTAAATCCGTAAAACAGTCAAAAGCAATTGTTCACTAAAACTTGAACACAGAACTGCAAAATCACTAAGTCATTAAACAAACCAAAGAATCGAGAGAATCTCGTAAGCCGAAAACAGACAATAAAACCTCCGAACCTGAAATGGAGAATAGAATATTCCGGCGCCGGTGGGAATCTTCGTCGCGACTTTAATAGATTCCGTTTTTCTCTGTGCTTTATCGTAGTTTCGTTGGTCGAGGTTTCAAGAGTTGGCCTTCTATATATATTACGTTAATAACCACTTTACACGTGCGGATAAGGATGTTGACACGCGTGAATTAGTTCCGACGTGGCCTTTGGTGGCGTTCTGAGTCAGGATAGGTGGGACCCAACCGGATACTTTCTGTTAAGATCAAGGGATGACGTGGAAAAAGCATGCTGGGTCTGATCGGCGGCAAAAGGTGGTGGTTTAATTAGGTCGGACCGTCCGGCTATGTGGGCTCGAGTGGCACTAGCTCGTTATCCTTCCACTGAAGGAAGCGGGAGGTGAACGCTGCTCTGTGAAACCAGCCTGACGCAGTGTCCTCCATCTCTAGGATCCAAACAACCCAAGCTTTCGCATGGACTGCATAGATCAACTTTCAACTTGAAATGGGCGAGCCAGTAGCGAGCCAAATCGAGCCCAGCCATCTGAACCAACCTGACATTCCACCACCCTGGGGCCCCCACTTGGGTTACAAGCCAACGCTACCAGGCTCGGCGATGGAGGAATGCTCACATGTTTCTTAAAAACATTGTTATGTATTTGTTTACTTTCGAGGTGGTTTTGGCATATAGTAATAGCTTCATTTAACGCCACATAGAAGAATCTCATCAATCAAATCCTTTCGCAGCCTGTAGTTGGAACATAGCTAAAGCTATCTTCGTGTGATGATATGGTCTTATAACAACCTGAATTTGCAAGAATTCGAAGGTCGTTCATGGTTGTAGGTTCATTAGTTTTGAATTGAAAACTACATTCTCTTCTGAGGGTTCCTGTGCATCAATGGAGGTTCATGATGCTTCTTAGTAAATGCCCAAATTCCATGGCTTTATCAGTAGTAACAACTACGTAAGTTATTTCTTTTCTTTTACTTTTTCCTTTTCCTTTCTCTTCTGGGAAGAAGAAAGGAGATTATGCATCATCTTCATCAATGTGAACCATGATCTTTTTCTGATGTACAAATCTTAATTGACAAAGAGCAAAGAATCAGAATCATCTCTTCCCTTAAACAAAGATTTCTTCTGCAACAATATTCCGTACATTACCGGTTAAAACACATAAAAGACTGCACTCTAATGGAAGCAACAATTTACATCAGAATACTAGAAGCCCCTACAGTACAATGAACCCCGTTATGAGGCTACGATCTTGCACTGCTGAGATTAAATGTACACCTGTATGCTTGTGTATGCAAGAATTGTACGCCTGGTGAGAAAGAATTGGCTGGTTGGAGAAAAACTAAAGGAATTCTCTGAAACCGGAAGTTATCTCCGGTCTTCGTCCATCGTATAAACAGGTTTTTGCCATATCTTGGTGTTCTTCTTTGGGTCATCCGTGAGGCTGAGATCCGTATCGTCTTCCTTGAATGTTCTAATGAATGTTTTGGAACCCATCGTTATAAGCCTCTCAATCATGAATAGTTGGTAATTGTTCTCAATCAAAGGATCCAAAATCTTGCTATAGTTGGATGAATATGCTAATTTATATCTGCAAACATATCGCAAATATCGCATCAGCTTTACCTGCACTGAAGAATTAGAACAATTCCTTTTCCTCGCTGAAAATCATATTTTCCACCAACCGAATGGGATAATACAGAAGACAGTTTCGTATAGCGGCATATAGAAAAAGTTACAGATCGAACATATCGTTGCTGTTCCAACTCTGATTTATACTTGCTATGCTGAAATATTATCAACCGCACCATGCAGTTTTCATTTCCAAGAAATCCAAACTACAGAAATTATATAAATTATTTCTTAGCACTACTCTTACCAATTCCCAAGTCATTTGAGGCTCTTGTGTTTGTAACACAACTTACACACATGCCGTATAGATAATAAAAACAGGTTGACACTTGAAACCACCAGTACTGTTAGTAGCTCTAGTTCATGAATTCTTAGAAGAGCTTGAGATGGTTTACCTAACAGAGAGAGGAGAGAAAAAATCAGGAGTCTTTTCGTTTGAAGCTATAAAAATAGTTCGGCCAGCTGGAACCCATTTTTCAATTTGGCGAAGTATAAACTCTGGACGAGTATCTCTGTCCAGATGTGGATGTAGGCTCCGAGCAACCCCAAATCTATCCTTTCTGGTTTTAATTTTATCCCCTCGACGAACATGGATAGCATCATAATCACCGAGGAGTGCTTTAATCTGTTACACATGAAAGCATCACCTGATCAATGAGAGGAAAGTGCAATTGGAAAAGGCTTTGTCCGTAACTTTGCAGCAATTGGGGCAATATAAACAGAAACTGCTCAAAATAAAATGGCAGTAACTATCTACAAACAAAATGTCTCCCCTTGCTAATTGCAATTCCGTTAATTGTTCCTGACTGATTTCTCTATGTGGTTCGAATAAAGCTCTCAAAGATTAAATCAATCCTTTAATCATCAATATAGCATTATACACACCTTTTCTGCTGCATTTCTTAATTTCTCTGCTGCCATTGAAGGAAGAAATGAATATGGCATCATGATTGCACTGCGGTTGTTTCGGTCCTTGCATTCCATGAACCTGTCACAATTAGTACAAAGACATAAAGCTTGCAAATTAAAAATCTCAACAGGAAGTACGAATGAGGATCCATGACTATAAGCAGGTAACGAAATAGAGGATCATACTGATGAGTTTTTCTCCTGTATTTCATTATCCCCCTACCTATTTCGCTGTGTATTGGAGCAATTAACTATGAATATGAAAACCTATCTTTTGATAATTAAACCGGTTCAACATGGTCAATCATGTGATCCTTTTCATCAATGACAATGCCCAATGATATGGCATGTTCTCTTAACCACTTGAAAACATAAAAGAGCACCCCACATTTTTGGAAAGATATGACAGCTGGTCCAGTGAAAATCTCAGCAACTATGCTTACAACCAAGCATCAATAATGATACTCAAATCAGTTGAGAAGTTTACATACTCAAATCAGTTGAGCTGAACAATAGGCAAATCATCAATCTTAAAACCCATAGTCCCAGGATATTTTGCCCACATCCCCCATTCTGAAATTCAGTTTGCACAAGATATTGCTGAAGTACCAGAAGAAGAAGAAGGTAAGAGAAGCAACAAGTAGATGAATTTAAGTACCATGAGAGAGGGCTTGCCGTTCGATTAATAAGTAAAAGATTTGAGTAGTAACTATCATGTTTGAGGTTAAACCGACTAACTTCTTCAACATGTGCGACCCCTCTAGCTCCCAACTTCATACTTGTAGTTAGCACGTGATGCCAAATTTCCGAATTGTCCAAAACGACAGGTACAGTTTCAGATATGAGGTCAATATCATACAAAGATTCCATGGCACATGAGCTTGCAGCCCACCTAAAAAATAGAAGGCAAAAATTAGAAGCAAAATACCTTTTTTCTAGCTTTCTAAATGTACTTTATCTCTAGTATATAATAATCACTATGACAGAGACCTGATAATAGATACCTTTCCTCTGAAGTTACATTATCAGAATGATGAAGGATCCCCTTCTTATTATGTATTGGATTGATACACATAGCGGAAGGCATCACAAATGTCCTGTAACAAGATTAATCAGTGGAAAAGGAACTGACAAAAACATATCCCGTAAGGAGTGAACTTAAAATCAATGTCACAAATTGAGATAGTAAGTTGTATCAGATCCATATAAAAGGCATATCAATTGAATAACAATGTCTAAAACACTCAAATTCGAAGAATAACATCAAGGTGACAGATCCTTGAAAGCTCTGCCACAGATCCATATAAAGCTATGCTGATTCAAGTTTAGTTTATCTAGCACTCGGCAGATCCTACCCACCAGAAAACTAAGAATGCAGTTAAGCAAAACACTACCGAGATGTCATAAATTTGCTCACTCGAAAAAGAAAAGGTCACGAAATTGCCTTAAATGATCAATAATCGCAATTGACATATCTGGGGACATCATTATGATCTCCCTAACACAACTGCAACAGGTGAAAATGCAAACTTTACGTTTTATAACCAATTTTAGAATAGATATAATCAAGATTTTACTTTTTATTTCGTTTACCACATTTTCCCAGTATCCAAACAAAAACGAACAATGCTCTGATCCATGATCCACTTAAGCCACTTTTAAAACATGCATGCAAAAAGGGTAAAATAAAAATCCCATACTTATACAGCTTCCACAGATTATCCAGCACTCAAACAGAGCCGTTAACTCAAGATCCAAAAAATCAATCAAAACCCACAAAGGCGAGCAACTTATAAACGCAAAAAAACAAAAACAAAAACCAAAACTTACCTATTCAAAAACATAGCTTCTTCAAGAGCACAGCGGAGGCTAGACTCTTGGTGACCCAAACCTTCGCAGGACTCACAGTGCTTGCCAGGACAGTCAATTCTGTCACCCCAGTACAAGTACTTTTCATGAACGGTGTGTACTTTTCTCTTAAGTTTGCCGGGTCTCACAAAGTCTTTAATGGTCTCTATAGAGGATGGGAAAGAGAACCCATTTGTGGAAATTACAGAGGAAATAAGGTAAAGCAATGCAATGGCAGCTACACAGATCACAAAAATGAAGATTGGGAATCTGGGTTTTGGCTTGGGTCTAAAGGGTTTGTGTATGGTCGCCATTGAAGTAGCAGAGCGAGAGATTACATAGAAAATTTAGAGAAAGTTTGTGTCTTTCATACTTTTCCCGCAGCCGGAGCTCACCGTCTCTGTTTTTCCTTTCGACACCATCAAAACTCTTTTGACCGTAAATGAGATAAAATTTAAATATTTAATCAAGACGATAAAAATAACTTAATTGAAAAAATCTCACTTCTACACAAAATCTGACCTAGAATTTGTTTCCAAATAGCAAGTGTTAAACTTAAACTGTTAATTAAAAAGCCCATAATAATTTTTTTCACTTAATTAGCAAAATAAATATTGAAATTCCTTTTTTAAACCTTTTATGATATATTGCTAAAAATATGAACACTTCTCATAATAAATATCCAACTTTTTTTTTGAGAATTAGAGTTCAAAAAACACATAACAAATTCAGTTTTTCCACTTTGCGAGGGTCGAGTAAGTGACATCAATTATACATTGTTTTTTCCTTATATATTTTTACAATAAAATTGTTTTCATGATTTGAACTCGTGACTTTTTAACCACAAAGAAATAACCTTTCAGTCAAATTTTAGAGTTCAATTTTCAATTATTCGAGGGTTTTGTTGAAAATTAGAGCTCAAATTTCTTAAAATATTATAAAATTTGAACTCTAATTTCAATTTAAAATTAATATGTTAAATCAGGTTGAATGTCATAGAAATGTTGTTTTAATTTTAATTTTTTTTTAAAATAGAACTAAAATAACATTATTTAAAAAAAATAAAAATAGCATATTCTAATTATTTTAATTTCTTTCATTTTTTAATAGTTCACCATCATCCTATCATATGGCTTATTTAGTAGTTAATGAACTAAACCTGATTTTTTAATTTAGGTTTAAAATTAAGCTAAAATTTGTAAAATTCTATTAGGTTTAAATTTAAGGAGGTTCATGGCATTCTTTCTTACTCAGTACCATTTCAATGAAACTCCAAATTAAACATGAGCTAGTTACTAAATAAGATCAATAAATGAGAAGTTTAGATTAAGAAAACTCGTACTATTCAATGAACTCATCATAGCTCAAGCAAAATGCTTGCAGATTCTTGAATTTTAGCTTCTTCCCACTTTATCTTATTTAATTTCTCAGGGGAAGGTAAGAGTGCAGAGTAAAGAAATCTGATTTGTAGCACATTAAGAACTTATTAGAAAACTTAGTGCAAAGGGTACACAGGAGGAGTTTCACAAAAACCTCAGGTTCTTCACTGATCCTAAATACAATCTATCCTCATCTGTACAGTCCTCCAAATCACAATAGGAGATGAAGAAAAGGAAAAAAACTTTATATCAGGAAAGTGAGATAAGAAGAAGACGAAAAGAGGGCCAAACTATGGTGAAAGACAAAGGAAAAGCATACTTTGTCATGAGACCACCTTTTCACAAATGGCTTAATCACTAAGAACTACCACAATGGCTCACATTTTAGAATGCAGCAACATTTGTTTTTTGATCAAGAGACAGATAGAATCAGTCTTGCTTCATGTTGAATTAGGCTTGCCGGTCGATCCTGTCTTGCAGTGTTCCGATTCGAGATTGTCGGAACAAGGAGAGGGAGAAAAGGATGGTGTAGGTGGGATTTTCATGTCAAGCCTTGTGGTAGTTGCGAGAAGAAACTCCATGAAGTAGTCTGACAAAACCAAGGAAGCTTAGCTTCCCATCAGAATGTCTAATCCAATCTTGGAGGACCACATGAACTGGTACTGATGGGCTAAGTCCAAGTTCCTGAAAACACAGAACAAGAGAAGATTAAGTCAATGTAATGCAATCTAACAAAGTTTATCTCAATGTTTGACATTAGTTTTGCTTGATCAATGTTCTTCTAAAAGCTTTCTTTCTCTATTCAATGGATACCCATTTTTCCAAGCACCAGCATGCATGCATTGACATTGTTGAAGCTTACTAACATTGTTTCCCAACTTCAACATGTCTTTACAAGATAAGACAACCTTTTGCTGCATTCAAACTTCAACTCTAAATCAATGGCGCTCCTCGAGTTCAAATGACAGCCATGTTGCATTGCCGAAATGGTGCATCGACTGCAAAATCATGCCTTTGATCCGGGAACTACCACACCTTCAAAGACGTTTTGTTCATAACAGTTGATTCCCACAATCAACCAAGTTGTATACATCAACCAAGAATGCCAAGGCCAGACTTGGTTGAACTTTTACCTTATTATTTTGTTACAAACAATGAAAATTTGCATCAAAATGATTTGCCTATTCAATCCTCAGGGCATTCATTCGATATCAATGAAGAAAGATCCGGTCAAATGAGATCAATGATGATGAACAGTGCATCATACACCTTTCATTTTTCCTACTCATTTCATGATAACTACTTATCAACATTGTCTGATGTTATAACTATCCAAAAGCCAGGCAAAAACAAAGTTCAGTCACAACTCGCAAAACAGTTACGAAGACAGGGATCTCGAGATTGATCTCCTAGGGAAACCCTCAGGTAAATTTGATTCCTTTGTCAAGTACACCACCAAAACCATCGTCATTACCATCACCATTGTTATACCTTCAAACAGAACCATCAGCCTAGAAAATACAAGTCATCTAATCCTTTGTTACAAACCTGCCCTCAGCTGGATTGCTAGAGAAAACTATGATGTTTCAATCCTATATCCAAATTTTCATCAGACCCTTCAAGGAGAATAAATCATAAACTGAAAACTCAAAATGCCACTGCCTAAGAAGTAGATGGTTCCCAGGTAAGAAAAAAAAGTCTCTATAGCTTAAGCAGTTTTAAACTAGCAATACAGTTTATGTGTGCTGTACTTTAATTTTGTTAAATAAACGTCAACTGAAAAGGCAGCACAGCATGTTAATTGAATTAGCTACAGAGTGCACGTATTAAGTGTGTGCGAAAGAGAGTGAGTGAAAGAGAGCATACCGAGGCAAGTTCCTCAATCATGATGGGTCTGTTTCCGTCCTTTTCAAAGAACTCGTACGCATGGCGAGCATGTTGCTCCCAACAATCTGTTCCTTCCAGTTGATGCACACTTATAGCAGCTGCACAAAATTCTTCAAAATCCAACTTTCTATACTGAACAGAACTAATCTGCAGCATACAAGGGTAGACAATTAGCCACCATATCATGGATATAACAAGCTAGCTGAAGTATCAAAACCAGGGTCATTGTATTAAAGATGACCAATAACCTTCAAACATTACCATGTTTGCGTAGTCAAGTACCCTTGAATCCTTCATAGCATCGGTAGAGTGCCTTACTACTGCCTACTAATTGCAACATTATTCAGAGTCAAATGATGAAGCAGAGAAGAGTGCACAGATTGACAATAATAGTCCAGTAGATGCCAAAGTAGAAAACAGCATACCGTCTTAAAGTTCTGCATAGAAACAAAACCGTTTTTACTTGGTCCCAACAAGTTGAATTGGTCCCGGAGGTAAGCTAGCTGAGATGCACTTAAAGTCTTCACCAAAGCCTGTCACACCAACAATGCATTATGACTCAATCTCACAGAATAAGATCAAACACTTGAACCAAGGACACCTTGCAAGAAAGCTACCAAACATATAGCAGTTCCATTGGCATCAAATTTTACAGTTGTGATGCAAAGTATTCAATACTACTAGGATTCAGTTATATATTCATTATTTTATATGGACACTTTTTGCTTAGTCCTCAACAAACAAGAGGTCAACTAATGGCTTAGGAACTTGAGGCAAAGCTGTCAAATTTCAAAACCGTGTATAGAATAAACTGAAGTTACAAGGAAGAATTCCCAAGATAATGGTCACTGCAGCAAAATGTTCATGTATGACGTATCAATGAGAAAAACATGTTCTTACTCCCAACGCGGATTTCCGGAGAGCAGATGAGCATATATAAGCCTTTACAAGCCTGTATACCACCATATCCAATGGAATCTTCATGTCATGATGATTGGCCAGCCACGGATGACCTAATAATAATTAACAAAGGCACTGTTCATCACATGAATATTCAAATGATATTCCATAAACCACAAGTTGGATAACTAAAGAAAGTTCTTGTAATATTTACAGGGTTTCAACAACTTACTTAGTGCCTGAGAAGCTGTTAGTCTCTTTCGGAAGTCCTTGTTCAACAATCTTTTCACAAAATCTATAGCTTCAGTGGATAAAGAAGGCCAAGGAGTTTCATCAAAGGCAGGATCAGCTTTTAGGACCGCTCGAAAGATTCCAGATTCTGTACGGGCCCAAAATGGCCGGCTACCACATAGAAGAATGTAAGCAATGACACCAATACTCCACATGTCAGCTTCAGTACCATATGATCTGTGTAGAACTTCAGGAGCTACATAGTATGCACTTCCCACAATGTCATTTAATCTCTCATCTGCAGATGGAGCAATGGTCAAACTCATTCTTCAACTGTGGGAAAATGAAGAATATAAAAAGAAAGGCACCTTATGCAGTTTACCTGGTTTTACATAGTCAGAGAGCCCAAAATCAATGGCCTTCAATGGGGAATTCTCTTCCTTAGAAGTGAAAAGGAAATTCTGAAGTACCAGATACCACATTAGTTTATGCCAGTGTCTGAACTCAAACATGGAATATAATCAATCACTATCCAAATCAAATGAGATATTTTAACTGTTGCAAACAACATTGCCAAATTTTGTAAGCTCCAAACCAACAATGAACACCTGAATTCCCTCTCCAAAACTTATCATAATTCTACTATTACCAGTTTCTTGCCTTCTGCATATTTATTTGATATCTTTATTTGGAACTATTTGATGAGTTAACAGTCACAACCCCATTATTTTTCTAGTTCTGAAAAATAAAAGAAAACAAACTCTGTCAAGATCGCTATTAGTATATATTAGCAGAACTGCAATTGCAGAGAAACTAATATACAGAAAGACAACTCATATCAGCAATAAAGACGATATTTTTATGATGTGAAGCAACACTAAGACTCAGTCCAACCAGTGAACATGAAACTGGACCACTCTACATTCATGAAGACATACCATTCCTTGATGTCTTAAGCCAAGGATATCAGATTTAACCTAATAGTAGGTCTTTGCCTCATTTTATATGGAAAACAAAGCAGAAAAGAATTTTCCTTCTTCTGTTTTTTTTTTTCTTTTTCCTTTCTTTCAAATTACAGATTGTAGATGGCAATTTTCTTCTGATGTATGTATATAAAACGTAGATGATTGAGTAACACTATAAAAGGAAAGGTACAACTGAACAGGCAAGCAGATATTTCTTGATTATCAGTCATTTACCTCCGGTTTCAAGTCACGATGAACCACACCTTGGAGATGACAGTAGGCAACTACGTTGAGAATCTGAACGAGAACTATCTTTGCATCTTCTTCTGAATACTTTCCTCCCCTATATGTCACAAATAGTTAGTTCAGCCAATTACGAATCTCATAGCACAAGCAACAAATGTACACCACAAAAGGAACTGTCTGTAAGAGAACTGTACCTTGAAAGTATCTTGTCCAGTAACTCACCACCTTTGCACAACCTAAAAGACAAAATATACAGATGGGTAAGCTCCAATAGCCTTAGATTATATTCTCAACTTCATAACACGCTCCTTTATGTCCAATTCAATACTATGAGCCTAAAACACCATACCATAAGATATATATACCAACCACACAAATAAATTAGCCAAGTCAATACAGATTTACACTAACAAAACCCTGCTAGAATAGACATTCGAATGAAAATGCTTGATGATGAGAACTCTTAGGACATTATTGCCAAGCACGGATAGTTGCCATCATAAAATTTTTGATGTGATCACTAAGAGGCAGAAAAAACAAAGTTAATTGAAGTCTTTGATGAATTAGTATAAGAACTTTTCTCTAAGTATAAAATCAAACAAGAAGACAGTAAGATGTACTTTAACGAGAACATGGTGTAACCCAAACTTACTCCATCACGACGTAGACATTTTCATCATCTTCATAGGCATCGTAAAATTGTACCAAGTTCTTATGCCCTGATAAAGTATGTAGGATCTTCACTTCTCGTCTCACATCTTCTATCGCAATTGATGTGGTCATCTGCAAGGAATCACCAATGGCCATTAGATCAAAATAAACAGTCCTCTTTTTCAAAGTTTACTAGAACGGGAAAAGTGCTGGTATTTGCAATTTCAAACCTAAAAGCATAACAAAACTAGAGTCCACTTAAGATTCTCTTCAAACCCAGAAACATGAGCAAAATGGAGAAACTTAAGATATCCTGCATCATCAGTCAATTACGATGAAAACTTCATCACGTATGTACTGTAATCAACTAGAACCTAGTCATTAACATCTAATTCTCTGACCCAACTACAAGTCCAGAGTCTTGGCATGGGATTATATTGTCCTGATGAAAAATGAGAATCCAATGCAAAACTAGCAGCGCTTATCACTGATAAGCAGCATCTACCAGTTAAAGCCGATGTCGACTTAAAACAAACCCCAGTTTGAACAATATCATTTCACAGGATCACAGACAACCAATGACAAAAACTAATGATATCCATACTCTTTCAGTCAACTTACAGATGAGGCATAGCTCAAGCTGGATTACTAATGGTTACTAACAAGGCCAGCAGTCCCAACACGTACAAATTCACAAAAATTGCAGCATGAGAATGAAAATTAAATGGTCAGAGGCAAAAAGAAGCTGAGAATAAACCTTAGATTTTGGAATAACTTTGACAGCCATATCTTGACCTTTCAAGCTTCCCTTTTTGGCTTTGGCAGAGCAGGTATAGCCAAAATGACCACGACCAACCTCTTCACCAAGCTCATAATGGCTCGAGAACTGCTTTGAGAAGCCGAAGTTTTTGTCCAAAGCAATATCAGTCTCACTTCCCTCAGGGATTGAGACCTCGTTGGGCTTAACAGAGCCGTGTCTTCGTGCAAGCAATGCCCGAATGTGTTTTGCTGGAGAAGGTGGTGGAAAAGGCCTCTTGAAAATGCGCAAAGGTGTTGAGCTTACACTGGACAACGCAGGTGAGTTCTTAAAGAGGCTTGGCAAAGGACTTGGACTGTAAAAAGGGAAATTGGAGGTTTTGCTGGTGCGTGAATTCGGTGCCTGTGCTTCAGTTTCAATGGAGAGTGCTTGGTTGTTAGAGAGGTCTTGTTGGTGCTCAATTGGTTTTCCATGACAGAGTCCCATGGAAACTCAAACAAACTGGAACAGAAGATTAAAGAAGTCTGTGGTAAATAAAGAAAGCTTATGTCTTTGATCAATCAAATAAGAGAAAAAGCAAAAAGCTTTAGACCATTTGGTAGGAATTAACAAAGAAAGTGAAACTGAAACACCGAATTCCAGGAACCGTAGCTGCAGAGGAATTTACACAGAAAATTTACAGGAAGGCTCAAGAACAAACTTTAGACTCTGATCAAGACAAACAGCCTGTAAAACGAAGCATTCCACACCGTGTGAAACTAACAAAGTAAGAAATTGAATCAGAAGAAACACAAAGACTCGATCTTTCAAGTCCTGAGTAAACGGTTGAAGTAAAAGAACAGAATTTCACAGTTTGATAAAAAGGAATAAAGAATTCTAAGCACTGAACATCCAAGAGCTTCAATTTCCAGCTAATATGAAAATGAAAAGGCTACCAAATTTAAAACAAAACTCACAAAAATAGTTAAAGGCGTACAAAGGGATTGGACTTTACTTGTCAAAGAAACAAATGATCCAAGAGAAAGAAAGACAAAACAGTAAACAAGAAGCAGATTACAGGAGAAGCATAAGAAGAGAAATGGAGGAACAAAAGAAAGAAAATTACAAGAAAAAATTTTGATTCCAAGAAGGGAAAGGAAGAAGATAGAGAAAGAGAGAGGGGGGTGGTGGTAGCAAAAGCACAGGAAAAGTGAGGAAAAGATGCTTGGCAGAGGCAGCAAGAAAAGGGTAAAAGAAAAGAGAGAATAAGGCTTCTTTTCCTTGCTTTTCCTCAATCTTTCTTTTCCTTTTTTTTTTCTTGCTCCTTCCTGTGAAGTTTTGTTAATGCTTAATGGGTTTTTTATGTTCAGAACTTCTGCATTGAAATATCAGTTTGTTTGTTTGAGAAGAATTGGAAATTCGTGGGATTGATTGTCTTTCTCTGCAAAACAATAATGGAAGTGGGGTTGGAGCTTGGATCCTTCCAGCCTGTCCTTATTCATCCCAAAAAAAGAAAAAAAAAACCATGAAAGATTGTGGTTTTAGCTTCTGCAAGACTTTGATTAACGTGTATAAACCATACATGTGGTGTTTAGATTAGAAGCTATGCTATGCTTGAGAAACTTGATTTCAGTTGCCATTTTCTGTGTGTACTCGCACCTTTGACCTACTTTTGTTGGGCTTTGAGAATTGAGAGACTTTGTCCTCTTTCCTTTTCCCTTTTCTACTTTTCTTTTTATCTTATTTTAAAATTTTCCCTCTTTACTCCATATTTTCTTTTAATACTTTATCAAGTAGTAATTGAGGTTTTTTTTTCAAAATAAAATATTAAGTGTTAAATGACAATTTTTATTACCTTTTCTACTTTTTTTAAAAACTTTTTTTATTTTTTCTCAATTATTATACAATTTTATCCGTTATATACTATTAATTTTTATACGTTTACTAAATAGAAACAAATAATTATTTGTAAAATAAAATTTTTAATTACAAAATAATTTAGTGTAATTAATCAAAACTTTATTTAAAAAGTTCTAATTGATTTTTTTTATTTACATGTGTCACTATACTCACCTAACATTGCCCCTAGACGGCAACTTCATTTATTATGTTCACTTGTTGGTAAAGCTTCTACGGCTAGTACATCTCAAAATCTTACTTTGACCAAAGTGTTTGATTTTTTTTATCAAGGATACTTCAAAATAATTTTTTCTTTCCTAAAAATATCACTTTGAAGTTTATTTTTGTTCATGCTACTAAGGTGTTTGGTTGAGTTGATGGGGATAGCTGATAGTTTATTAGGTCCTAATCAGCTCTTTAATCTTGTTTGATAAAGTACCTAATCACCTGTTGATAGCTGATTGGGAATCAATAAGTTCCTGATTAGAAAAAAAAAACTTCACTTAGTTGGTGTTGATTATTTTTAATACCCTTTAAAATATATTTTATATGATAGATTGATTCCTAATTAATATTTAAAAATTAACCTACCATAAAAAAATTGGAATATAAATTCATAAAATATATTTAACCAAAAAATTTATTGTATTTACTTATTTTAATCTCTTTATATTTTATATGCATGTGTATATTTTTTATATTTATAAATCATGTCTATATAAGTAAATTTACTCAAATCAGCTAC